>JAPZDZ010000003.1:3304258-3320922 GCA_029783805.1 Acanthurus tennentii
AGAAAATGTTAATGCCTGTCTGAGAAAAGTGTATAAAGTGTGTGGTGAGGGGTTTTACAGCCTTAAAACATATATAACAATCGTAAAAAATAAAGCTGACTACTTCGCAGATTTCGCCTATTGCGGGTTATTTTTAGAACGTACCCCCCGCGATAAAGGAGGGACCACTGTGCAGTATTATTATGTAACTTTAGTGAAAAGGTGCACACTGTTTCCTCTCTATTGTGCTTAACAAATAAGTCGAAGTCAGAAATTCACTCTCATTCCAACACACACACATGTGCACAAAACTATAGCTCAGGGCCCGCCCTCTCCTCTTCTTTTCCCATCTGCATGAAACAGCTTAAAGTGATAATGAGTTGTTTTTAATAATTAATTTGCATATAAAAGCCAAGCCGTCTGTGTGGGTGGCAGAAACAGATCCTAGATCACAGTCTGGTTGCTGGCAACGCTTCAGAGAAAGACAGAGAAAGACAGAAAAGCAGGAGGCGAGAGGAAAACTGAGAAACAGAGTGAAGAGAAGAAGGAAGAAAACTGAGGGATCCAATGAGGAAGAAATAGAGAGATGAAGTGAAGATGTGCCTCAGAAGAACTGTTGTGAACAAGACATTTGCATTAATGTAATGCATTTGGTGTTTACTTTTGAAAGTGTGTAGCAGGAATTTCTTTTATAAACACAGTTGAGTTTTTTTTCTGTGTGAGTGTACCCCTCTTTTATTGTCTAGCCTTGCTAGCATGACTGGAGTGTGTGGCTGTGAGGATTAAAATGTCTAGTTTGAAAGGCCTTCACGTTGCATTATTCACATTATCTTAAAACCTGGGTCTGAGTGTGTATGAGTGTTTTTGTTTTGGAACACTTTGATACCTACGTAAGAGATTAATTATTAGTTGTTCTACAATCAAAATCACAATTTTAAAGACAAGCACTGCTTGAGATAAGTGGTTATTACATAACAAGAGCATCAATTTATGTTAAGACTTAATGAGGTGATACAATTATTCAGCAACACAGCATTTTTCTGGTTAAAATAATGACTGCCATGGGTTGCCAAAGCGTGCACGGACCTGCCATACCTGGGCTTGGTCCAGGCAGGCATGGTCCCCTATATGTGGATGACCGCTACACCAGGGGCAAGCACAACCCCCAGGCTGCCACCTCGCCCAAAGCTCAAGACCCACCCATACCCACAAGGCAGCCTAGACAAGGCCCAAGGGCACCCAAACCCACAATTCCCCAGAGCACCACCTTCACCTGGGGGACAGCCCCCATGTCCCCTTATATACCCCCCCTAGAGGTCAGACCTGTAGCTACCCAGGGACAGCACTACACCTATGTTTGTGATGGCTTTTGGTTGTTGTTTTGATTGTTGTTTTTATTATGAAGTCATTGTCACACAAATGAGTACATACTTCTGCTTACACAGAAGATGTCAGCTGAGTAGGCAGTCCTTTAATGTTGATGGACTGCTGTTCTAAGTGCTAAAAGAATGTTGCCCAATGTGGCCTGGACCACCTCCAAATGTAGTTTGAGTGATCGAATCTCAAATGCATCCTGAATGCATATTGCACCCCCACAATCTCTTGGTTAATGTATCTTGAGGCTGTCCACTTGTGATTGAATCCCTCGGGATGGATGAAACAGCCTTAACCTGTAACTTTATTTTTTTAAGCGAGGGAAGCACAAGCCTGATGTGGTTCCATCATAACCATGACATAATATTTATCATAAATATTAAGGACTCTCTCCAAAAGTAGATTGGGAGCCAGAGCCTTCGGTTATCAAGCTCCTCTCCTGTGGAACCATCTTAGAGTTTCAGTCCGAGAGGCAGACACCCTCTCCACATTTAAAAATAGGCTTAAAACCTTCATTTTTGATAAAGCTTATAGTTAGGGCTGGCTTAGGCTTGCCTTGGAGCAGCCCCTCGGTATGCTGCTAAATAGGCTTAGGCTGCTGGGGGACTCCTTGACACACTGAGCTCCTCTCTTTCATCTCTCTCCTTATATGTTCTGCATTCATGCTCAATTCATGTCTGTTACTAACTCGCCACCTTCCCCGGAGTCTTTGTGCTTTCTCGTCTCACAGATACCCATGGACTGAGGTCGCGCCGGGATTGCTGATCTTAGCTGTGCCTTCTGCTGTGGCTCTGCTTGATGCTCAGAGCAACTGTTATTATTACTATTACTATTAGCAATATTATTATTGGTATTGGTACTAGTATTATAAATAGTATTATTATAATAAAACACTTACGTATAGCTTCATCTAGTTCAACATATAGTTTTATCTTAGCTTTTGGCTTTGCTCTCTCTTCCCTTATATAGCAATTTTATATCCTGTCTTACCTGAACACTGCAGTTGATGAAATGTTACTCAGTGATGATGTTTTGATTAAAGTCGGCTTAGTCACTATGTAGCACAAGTAGGGACTGTGCAACAGATCAAGGTTCTGAGTTTAATACATTACAGTTAAATACAAAACTGAGTGTTGACAATGTTCCATGGAGAGGAGTTTAACATATTAATTGCAACTTGAATTGTAATATTTCTGCTCTACCTTGCATGTAGTAGACAACTAGGACCACTGAGTCAAACTGAGACTTGAGGGTAGTGCTGGGCAGTATACCGGTTCATACCGAATACCAGTATTTTTTTATGATATGAATTTTTCAGATACCCAAATACCGGTGTGTATGTAGCGTACATAACGTTGGGAACGGCAAGTGGCAAACGTACGTTTTCTGCTATGTACGTTTGCCGCTACGTTTTGCAAGCGTAGCACGACTTTTCATGCACGACTGGGCCAGTTGTAAATGAGAAAAAAAAATACCGTCATATACCTTGAAACCGATATAATTTTGAAAAATACCGTGATATACGCTTTTGGTCATACCGCCCAGCACTACTTGAGGGTTGATTTTTGGGAGGATCACTGCAGGTTATAAATGAATAAGTACACACACATTCACAGACTTCTTCATGGTTTTTGTTTGGCGTTCACACTGCCTTGTATAACCTGCAGTACAGAAGCCACCTACTCACTAACACACTCAAAATCATACACCTCACACAGGTCTCTCCAAAAACAAAACAAGGAGACCAGGACCCACCTACATACACACCTACACTGTAAAGTCAAACTGGGGAAAACAAAGTGAAGAAGAGGAAATGAGAGTAAACAATCGGCCATGGATCAACCTGTCGATAACTGCTGACCGGGAGGAGACATCGTGACCAGCCCATGTGAAAGCGGCACACGGCGCCCTGCATCATCAGCTGAGCAAACAACAAGTGATTTAATGAATGAGACAAAGTTGGAGAAAAGTTAACCATCAACCCACAACCTGCCCTTGGCGAGCCTGTGCAGAACTGGAAACGACTATAAACAAGTAGAGAGGCAGCCAGTAAGATGGCGAACTTTAAAATGATGAAGACTGTCCAGGGGGGAGGTTTTGCTGCTACCTAAATGTTTGTGCTGCCGATGATAATGTTGCTAATGTTAGCTTAGCCACCGGGTCGGTCGCCCTAGTTACATATGGCTCTGATGATTTACTCACTCTTGTTTGCTGTTGTTTTACCTCTGAATTCAAATGCTTATGTTGGATTTCTGTGATACTTTATTCATTAATATGATGCTCCTGTGTGTAAGGTTAAAAATTTCAAATCGGAAACATTTAGTGATTTATTTAAAGCAAGTTAAAAAATCCATAATCAAAGATATCATACAGTTAAAAAGTACATAAAGGTACGTGAGTTAAATACATTTCATGATTTCATGTATTTGAAATTATCTTTTTTCAAAAAAGTGTTAAATATCAATGTAAAAAAAGGAGTAAAAATTTAAATTGCAGACGGTTAAAAGCTGTAAACAGTAAGTTTAAAACAGTAAATTGTTAAAGCATGGTTATCGCAAATATTTACTGGTTACATTGCTGTAGCAATACAGGATCATTAACAGGTAATTTTATTTGCACTTAAAGGTACAAACTTCAAGTTTGTTATTTTTCTACTATTGGGGTAAAGATAATATACAAATTTGCAACTACATTACATGTAGAGTATTTATAGTATTTTCTTTTTTGTGGGTTTATTATTTAAAGGGTTTCACCTGCTTCATGGCCAAGTCTGTCAACCACTGCACTGCAAATAAATGGAAGATAGAAAGAAAAAGAAAACTGTTTGGTCTTGGAGTGGAATCCAGTTTTAAACTCTGCATAGATGTATCTATCCCTTTCAAGTGGGGAAACTGCACAAATTAAGGCAGAACTTTACATACACAATCACATTCTTTCTCTCAAAAGTAGGTTTACACACAAATACACAAAGAGACATTTCTTCTTACTGATTAAGACTTTTTGCAGAGGATAGCAGTGTTTTGAAAGGTTATTCTCCTGCTATGCCTGCAAACTCCTGGTCTCCAGATTCAATAAGACTGTGCCGTTGGACTTAAATTATGGATGAAAAGGATTTCACTGCCTTTTTATACATTTAGACTTAGAAAACATCACCAGCATGAAAGATTAAATGTCAGAAAGGGTCAGTAACTGTAAAAACACAAACTTTACAGTTTTGATGCGTGATACTGGAAGCAAGCCATGAAGCCTTGACACACACAAGTCAGTGCTGGAACCCATTCAAATGTCTTGTGTAAGGAAACAATACCAAATATAACAATCAGCACATTTCAACTTTTAGCACAACAGCAGCCAAAACCACACAAGCACTTAGTTTCTAACCTTTTAGCATTCAATTTAAGTTTCTTGCCAAAAGGCAAGAGATGGGAAATCATTTACATTTAATCATTAATACGAAGTCACCTAAAATACAAGCCTGTGTTTACAGGTTTTGCTGCTGTTTTTCAATGGTCATGAAAAGCACTTAGTAGCCTTTTAACAAAAAAAGAAAAAAGGGTGTAAACTTAAGGAGCAGAAAAGTAATTTGGTTAATGTTAACAGACGCAGACACTGACAATGTGACATCTAATACAACAAACAGAATTATGGCCTTCATCCATGGCAGCTCTGTACACAGTTCTAACCATGACATGGACTAAGTTAAAATTCATAAGAAACAAGATGTGACATTGATACTCACTGGGGCAGCAGCCAAGGCCTCCTTGTTGTAGTACCTTTTCCTCTCATACTTGTCCCGGATGAAAACTTCCACTGCTCTGAAATTTAAGATTAAGGACTGAAACACTGCACAAGAACATTTGAATACAATGAAAAACAGACAAAGCACATATGCTAAAATAAAGAGCATGCTGTAGTTCCTTGGAATACCGGAGGAAAATTTTTACTATCCACCGATTTCTGTTTTTTATGTCGTCTACTGCAAGTATTAGAAAAGAAAAGTGAAGACGTTGTGTGACAAACTGGGACTGTCCTCCAAAGTTCAAAAAAACATAGTACATGCACCAAGAATACATAATCTAATATCCCAACTTAAACCACTATCTATCCCTGAATCTTTTTGTGCTTGAACTAACCAAACCATAACCATGGCACAACAGGATCACTAACAGGTTTGCCACAGTACATACCATGTATCAAGGTTAAGTCCTTGCTGCAGCAAAACAGGTTTGATTCAAGCCCAGTCCTTCTCTGCATGTCAGTCTCCTCTCTCTCTGCCCCTTTCTGCCCTTTCTTTCCTGCCTTTCTCTGGATATCACTTTCAAATAATGCTTTTCCTTTAAATCTCAGTCAAGCTCAGTCAATGGATTCTAAAGATGGACTCTGAGAGTAACGAGTTGACCAAGGGGCAAACTCCCCACCTCCGCATTGAAGCCAACCAGGAAGTACAAAAACTTGCAATTCCTCAACTGACTGCTTAAGGCTGGCTCCAAAAGGAAGCAAATTCTCATTGGAGCCCATGTTAAAATGGCCAACTGTGGAGCAGAAATAAACATACTCACAGCCTAGTTAATAAAACGTTTTTTTTTTGTCTACAGCTTCTCTATCATCTTAAGAAAACTCTGAGGGGGATGAATTTTTTTCTAACTCATTTGTTTATTTTATATTTAAGCCCAAAATTCGGCTATTTTTGGGCATGGCCTCGTTGATTGACAGCCTGTTGACGAATAGCCAGGGGCTGTTAGCCGAGTGGGTGTGGTGTCCGTCCTTCGACCCCACCTCTTTTCCAATATTTGTTTTTCCGTCGTTTAGGCGGGCTCTTGGTGGTGTCAGGCGCAGACAAATGACGGCGCCCAGGACAAGATTTCTGAGGCTTCACTTTTGCTCAGGCAGAAACCAATGGGTGACATCACGGAGGGTTTGTCCAGTGTTTTAAACAGTCAATGGAGTTGACATTTCTATCTTATCAGGCACAAACACAGCACAATGAAAGAACAAAAAATGGGAACAGCTAATATGCTAATATGTCTCATAAAATGATTTTCAACAGTTTTTTTGGAGGTAATATTCATGCCCATAGGGACATCAGGTTAAAAAATTCTAACACAAGTAGTTTTAAAGGCAATTGGACACACTTCTTTTTGTCATTTAGTTTGGCAAAATTGTCAAGGGAACTGTATTCTTTCTTTACAACTACTGCTAAACTCAACTTATCTGACAGTGGGTTTTAAAGCGAACTCCATTAGGCTTTATTTTTTGGATAAAATGTAATTGTTGTAGTAGATCCAGGATACCTGTATTTAACTTAAGTCAGTTTCTTTATTTAAAAAATATTTATATGGTAACAAAACACAACAGATATGATCTTGGGGCACTTTTCACGAGGAGCAGAGTTAGAACAAATTCTTTACAATCTCTGTACACTGTCAAAAACAAACTGAACAAATGTCAAGAAAAAGACTTTCTGGTTTAATCTAGAAACCACTACATGAGGCTTCTGTCAAAACACCATGATTATTGGAAACAATTATAAAAGACAGTCCACACATAAATTACATTTCCCTGCTTAATGATATAAATGCCATCACTAAATTAAGTCAAATTAAAGGGAACAAACTTTTGTCGGTTAATTCTTTAAAAAAAAAACCTCACTCAACTTTACACCAACAAACTCCAACTGACACACTCCGAAACACACGCCACCATTACACCCACGCGGTACATCGGTGCTAATCCCTGCTCTCTTATCTCCCTATTTCAGCAGCGACACTTCTGTCGGATCGAGTAATAGACTTCAAAAGATTGAAAAATGATGACCACCCGCACGAGTCGAATGACGAGATAGGCTTCAAGAGGCAGGCAGCGAGAGCTGCATCTCAAACACGGTGCTTATTTATAGTGTTGACGAGAAACATCAGAGCAGATAGGATGTTACACCCCAATACTGAGCACGGCACTACAAAGAGAATAGTGGATAAAAGTGTGCCAAATGGCGTTGTGGTTATGTACACAGAACCACGGATGACACAGTAATCATGCACCTACAAAACATGAAAAAAAGACCAAAGAGGCTGATATATGTGCATGCTTCTGATCTCAGAAGTAATTTATATCCAGTTCATTTAACTCTGATGAGCTACACGTCACACAGTTGAACTGATCTTGTATTTTATTCCACTACACATAACATTATGCTGGTGACCAAAGGGAATACCTGAACTGAAATACACATAAGAGCAAGCTTGCTGATATATTTTCTTTTTCCCTTGAGGTGCTGCAGCTCACAGCTGCTTTTGGTGGGAAGACAAATTAAACTAGTCTTGGCTGGTGTGTTTAGTAGATGCACTGATTCAGCTTTAATACTGAATGCTTAAGTGCCTAGTTACACTGGAGATAAGATGAATTCCTCAATGCTTGACACTTGTGTAAAATGCTCAATGAACAGGACTTGTATTCCACATTTAAAATGCATCATATTCTTTCCAATAAAAATCACATAAATTTAAAGATGTCAGCAATTAAAAGGGGTCGTCATCTTTTTCTTAAACTCCCCAAATGCAACACAATAAATTTTTAAGTCTTGTAACTGGATGTTTCTCAGTTAAATAAAATTTAGGAACTGCAGTAAACATTTACCCTGAAGTATACAGGCTTGTACCCTCACATTTAAAACATAGAACCAACATTCCATGGTGAGTTTCATGATGACATAAATCCTAAAAGTGACCCAGCTTTGAGGCACCTATCATTGCCTATGCAAAGAATGAATAAATAAATGTGACTTAAGCCCCAGGAAGCAGGGAGATCTGAAATAGCTTCACCCACTTATATATAATATACACTTATATATCAAATATAAGTGTTGTAACATTTACCATAGTTTAATTGGCTTATGTCACAACAGATGGTCCTCATTCTGCTTTTTACTGATTACCAGTGCAGCAGTGCAGGTGGCATTATTTGCCAGGCTGCTTGACCAAGGATTTACCAATAAAGCTGGCTAAGGCCGCACATTGAGTAGGTGTAGTATGTATCAATATCCATTATTAGCATAAAATTCTGTTTTGAAGCCACTGTATCTCTTGGCCTCCTTAGACTTAAGTTGAGACAGGTGGATGAGATGAAGCAAATTAATGACTGATTATAGAAAAAATAATTAAGTAAATGTTATTTATTTGAAGGCTCTACTGCTCCTGAAGCAGAGGAGTGTATCATGTTTTATAGCTTTCAAGTCAGCTCCATGCAATAGCCAGAGGTAACCTTAGAACACCTGCAGGCAGCACTGAAACACTTACACTTATCATTGACAAGTTCATTGACATCTTTACATATTTAACTGACCGGTCAGTCTTCTAGGTATTCTTAACAGTGTGCTGCTGTGTCACCAGACAGCAGGGAAGCTTTTTTCCTCGGACTCCTCAATTCATCCTCAACACTCCATCATAAAATTATGTCTTTTCCTGATTTGTGTATAGTATAAAGTGACGACAGCATGCATTTCATGTTACATGTTGTTCAAAAAAAACAACATAAAAAAGTGAAACATTTGAATTAAGGGGCTTGTGTCCAAATATTTTTTTTTTCCTTTTTTCTGGGTGTTTTTTTTCAAATATTTGCAATGAGAAGACAGCATTTGCAGCCGTCTATAGAGAAAGTCCCCCTCACCCACTCATCTACACACACACTTTAAGAAAGTCTGTCTCCATTGCAAAACTTTCCACAAGACCATCAACCTTTGTCCAAGTGACTGAAATAATGTGAAAATGGAGAATGCACAGCTTCAGTTTCCTAAAGCATGAGAAAAGAAAAAAACAAAAGTAACCTGACAGCACCTCTAACATTGGGAAGAAATGTGAAAACATCTATCTAGAGTTGCAGTGGAGTTATGCTCATACATCAAAAAGTGTACTAAAGGACACTGTCAACCTCCAGTGTTGAAATTAGTGTCACATAATTTCAGCTGTTTTTTACATGAAGAAAAAAAGTCTAAACTGGTTTAAAAAATGTAAAAGTCTATGCATACGCATCCACACACGCACACTTATGTAGGAGTTGAAAACAAAACAGCAAATATGACAGGGGGATAGAACTCTATTTTGTCATTTACATGCATAAGCACAGTAAAAAGCAGGGCCAAAGTAATGCAGGAGTATAAACACAGAACACACAGTGAACGCTCACACTCATCCATGCGGTAGCTCCTCTAATCCTGGGGTCTGTTATCTGCTGTTTTCAGCCAGCGGCGCTGCTGTCAGAACGACTAATGGACTTCAAAAGAGTGAAGAATGATGACCACCCGCACAAATGGGCCTGCCAGATACAAGATAGGGTATTAGAGCAGCATTTCAAACAGGGAGATTATTTATTTCAGTCTGCTGGTGGAAATATGAACATATGCTGCTGTGTTAACCACACAGCTGTCTTGTCTTGTATCGTGGAAAAGGGCAAACTGGAAAGTGCAGTTACATCGCTGCATACACAGACGCTGCTAGAAGTGTCCTGTTTAAACGAGTGTGATGATGCTGATGTAGCAAGCCTGTCACTTCTTATTTTGAGCTGGAAATGACTTGGGAAAAGTTTGGTGACAAGAGTGAAGATTTGAAACTGTTATTTCTATGTCTTTACACAGAAAAAGGCCCACTGCATTTCAAGAAGGGTTAAACTGATCAGTATGCTAATAAACTGTATTACACTAAGTATATAATAATATTCTAATGCACAACTAACACTTTAAAAATTCAGTGATCACAGCCCATTAATAACTTTGTTTATTATTGTTTTTATACATTTGTCACTCAAAATAATATTCTTTTAATCAAATCATTTTATATGTATATCAGTGTCATCTGATATAACAGGAACAAACAGTTCAGTTTCAGTCCTGACAACTATATACATTATTAATATGTACTAAACCTTTTCTGAAGAGATCAGAGTAGCATATTTTATAGACAGTTTTTGTTCTTTAGTTATGATACAGAGTGCAGGGAGGTCACAACTGAATGAACCAGAACCGGAACAAAGTTCCAGCTGGTGGGTGACGTACAGCAAGTCGGTTGGTGAATGATTTTGGCTCATTTATTTTAACATGGCAGCTGGGTTACATTTTTTTTTTTTAATATTGGGTAAACAGTACAGGAACATATGTCTCTGTAAAGGTTTGAGTGGGCAATAGGCAATTCAGTAACAGAATCTTGATTCAGATTTTATCAACATTGCATGTGATGAAAAATTACTTACATTTTTTAGCTTTTCCAAATGACACAATGTCTACTTAACAGAGTCAGTAATCAAGTAGAAAACAAATTAATTCTTTAACGTATCTGATGATTAAAGACTCCACATCAGCAAACAAATTTCAGAGGTTTAATGTTTCACTTTGCTCAAGGGTATGCTGGTACACTATGACATCACTGTTGGGTGTGGTTACAGCTGCAACAGACCACACCTCTGACGCCATATTGTGTGGGGACATGCAACAGAGACTTGATCTGTAATATAAATGGAAATGCTGACCTTGACCATTCTGGGTCAAAATCACACAAAGAAACAACCTAAGTGACTATCCTGTAATAATGCATTTCTATCTCAGTGTGAGTGGGACCCTCAAGAAATACAGTACCTACCAACGGGGCATGAGGAGTCATTAAATTGTTGATAAATAAATTGTTTTAAAGCGCTTTATTAATAAAGTTGGTATGGTATGGTATGGTATTAAATACCTTGATGAAAATGAAAATGATGGGCATTCTAACTTTGGCTTTAACAGTCACAAGATCTCGAATGAATGGAAAGACCAATCTTCATCCTCTTAGAAAGAGGCTATGCTGAAGCTGTTCTAAAGGGAAACCTTACCTGTCAATGTGATTGTTAAATGAAAGAAAACTGAGAAAAAGAAAATAACAATATGGCCCTTCTCCTGGCAGGGCTCTGTTGTTTTTAATAAATTATGAGTTCGTATGCACATAAAAGGATGGCATGGGGCATTTTCAAAATTTGTATGCAAATGGGTGACATGGAGATACAGGAAATGTATGCAAATCTATACTGGCATGAATGATGACAGATGGTTTATATAATTCTAATGCTCATGCAGTGTGTGAGCCACAGTTTATTTGCCACCTTTAAAAGACAAAGTTTTTGACCGTATGATGACGTGTTGTGACATCTTGAGTTTTTAAGTCGTTGATTTTGGGGTTTAAATAATGCTGAGGCGAGTAAATAGTAGAAACCAACAACAGGCAAGTGAAGGATACTGGTCGGTCTGTGGCCGTCTAAAGTTTTCTGGTAGGTGGGCTTCATACAGCTGTCTGGCCCTGCTGTTACCCATGTCCACCATACTCTGCAAGGAGAGCAAAGAGAGGAGGGAAGAAAGGAAGAAAGGAAGGAGGAAGGAAGGATGAAAGGAAGGGAAGAAAAAAAGAAAGAGTAAAATGCTGTTAATACCAGGCAAGCAAACCTTTAAGAACGGGTCAAAAACAGGCCCAGTTCTGTCAATTAACACATTTAAATTCAACTCAAATTGTGCACCAACTTCTTCAATGCCACACATCTACACACAAACACACACACAGACAGGCAAAGTGAAAGACACATTGGCCATATGTGTCAAGGCTAAATTAAGAGGCCGGTGATAAATGGGGTGATGTTAGGATAAGTGGAGGAGATAGAGTCTGAATAATCAGCCATCCAGAATTAATTAGTCATTGAAAACAGTGAGACCATTTTTACTCACAATCAGCTGATGGATAGCCACTACCTTGTAGAAACACACATATACACACCTTTATCAAAAGTACGCACACACACACACAGACAAACACTCACACACACACACACACACAGACACACACACACACAGGCACGCACGCACGAACACATGCATGCACACATAAACGCAACCATACACACGCGCGCACACACACGCACACACACACACGCACACACCCACCCCCACACACCAATGCACACACACACACCCAACAATTGGATACATTACCGACTGGACTATTAAATAAATTACCGGCATGCTGCTTAGGTGATTTTCACAGACACACAGTCACCAGTTCTTCTGATTAATTGTGTTTAATTATATCAATGTGACATGCTACTTACCCATAAAACACACCTATTTACGGACTAATTACACTTGACTGTATTCCCCTCGGCATGGCATCTGGTTGACCATGTATATGCATGTCGACAAGCCACTGTGCATGTGTAAGTACTGAAATGCATACTAAATACTGTCACGAAGATGGCAGTTTATCTGTGTTTGGGTAGACTGACAGTGCTGTGCGTGTTCTATGTTACACAAACTTGCTCCTGAAATATTTAAAACTAAACTATTTTGTTATTTCTTCACAGGTTTATGGCTTGGTTGAAACATTTATTCCATGCATTGTTATCTTCAATTGGGCTGCACTAAAAATCCATCAATCAACAATAATAAATAGTATAGATACAGAGCTGAGCTTCAGGGTCTGAAAAGTGATTCCAATGCAGAGGTGCCTTAAACATGCATTCCCTTCAATGGCCGGCAGGAGGGTGACTTTGCTAGTTTTAAACAGAAGTCAACTGCATGTGAGCTTATTCAAGGGTGACCATACTCTTCACTATTTATCTGTTTACTAAAAGGTTAATTAATGAGTTTTTGCCACAATACAGAGTTCCAAGTCTTTTTCATTATACCACAACATTTATCTTGTTGGTCCCATTCAGAGTAAAATAGATGAAACAGCTGGGTATGTTTTGTATAGCAACCTCAATCAGGATAGCATCATAGCAATAAAGCTCCACCCTCTCATTCAAATATGATCACTTCTTCTTACAAAAAAAGAGAGATGGCCTTCATGTAAAAAACTGAATAAGTATCGTTAAACCAAAGACAAAGAACTTTGCTACTCGTATTAACTTTATGCTTCATGGTAATCTTAGTGTCAGAAGTAGCAGTGGAAGTTATTTAGTTGTCATTTGTCAGATGTCTCTGGATTGTTAGCTACTGAAGATATCAATTAAAACTAAAGCTTAAATTATATAAATTATTTTTGTACAAAGAGATATAAAAACTGGAAGAAACTAAGGTTTACGTCTGGGATAATTTGACATTCAGCCTCAACTTTGTCCTCAATGTAAAAACCTGAATCCACTTCTGAAAAGGAATAAAGCCTCTGGACTCTGGTTGAAGGTTTTCAACCTGAAAAAGCCCATTCAAATGTCCTTTTGCGTTCCATCCACTTGGTGGATAAAAAAACATCAAAAGAGCATATTTACTTGCAGAATTAATCTGGCAGTGGAGAAATCACATCAGACTCTAGTCAGATACTTAAAATGATCAGTTATAAGACTCCTTTGTTTATACTTGTTTGTGAAAAAAAGTGTACAATTTTTAAGGAAAATAACAGTGATGATGTCAAAAATCAGCTGTATCATGTAAGATTTGTCACCAAATTATTATTATATAATTAATGAATGAGGGCATGAATCAACTAGATGTGCCAAACTCATGAGGGGGTCACTTCATGATGCACTGCTGAACTGACTGGGCCTAATTTTACCTTAACAAATACCAGCTATTTTACCATGTAAAGAAACTGCAAGGCTCTTGAAGATTTTTATAGATTTATGATTAACTTTATATAATATAACCTGTGTGCTATTTCTGGCAATATTATCATCCTCTTAGGAGCTATTAGAATCCTTGAAGTGTGTAATATACTTACACCAACCGACTGCTGCATTGTAGAAAAAGTATGTCCCTGAGTGTCGACCAAATTAACCACGTCCACTGATTTACAGCAAATAACTGTTTTATGTGTAAAAAAGTTTCCTCACCGTACACTTTAGCTTTGACGTTAAATGCTGTTTTCAATTCTTTCTGCTTATGTTTAAAGTGGGAGTCGTAGCAAAATCGTGCTTGAATGGAGCCAGGACAAATCAGGAGGTGTAATTAAGGTGAACTAATTTTACTATTTTGTTTTCATTTTGAATTTTGCCACTCAGATTCTCATGATAACATGGTGAGAATCAGAGTGGCAAAATTTAGGTCACGTACAGTAGTTTAACCAAATCATGATGTTAAAATGTTACCAACAACTGCTATTCTCATTTCAAGCATAGATGCAGAGACAATAATCGCCTGCATTACTTTTGAATCTGAAGAAAATACAGATATAATTATCTAAATTTTTATTATCACACAGAAAAAAATATGCATCATATGTAATACAGTTTGTCTATTTCTATGATTTCTACATGTACTTTACTTTTGTGCTGAACATCAAAAATCACTAGAAGGAGATACAAAAATTCTGGCAGTATGAGCCGAACTCTTGTGTGTCTGGGTTTTACAATAAATCTAAGAGGAAGGGGTATGATTTCTAGCATTAGCTTGGTCAGTTACATTCAAGGGTTAAAGGAAAACTCAAAGCAAATGCCAAAAAGAATTGCAAAACTTTCACTTCAACTGCTACACAGCTTGTTGGCTCTTCCAAACTTAGACATAAAAAGGTAATGATGCTTTAAATAAGTAACAACATCTAAATATTCGGTTAAGTGGTAAACAGTATGAGTTTATTTTTCTGACCAAGACAGACAATAATTGATATAGATGACTGGTATAGTAGTGTAATAGGTATCATGTGTGAAACTCCTTATGTAGAGACAGGTTTAAATTTTCAAATAATAACTGAGCAAATGTGAAATAGTGATTGCTTCTCTCTAATACTAAATTTTTCCACCCAAGAATTTTGCTGATATGATATATTTCATGTGTTAACAGTGTGTTTGATGCTGTGTATGCTTGCCTGGATCTGTTCAGGTGTCCACTGGTCCAGATTGACAGATTTGACTCTGGAGATGTGGACACCCAGGTTGCGGTGGATACCAGCACAGCGGATACACATGAACACCCCGAGGTTCCATGATGCCCATCGAGGACCTGAAATTAGAAAGAAAGTGAAAGAGAGAGTTTTCTGCTTTAAAGTTACACTGGTTAAAATTTTAATGTAAAGGTCCTGTTGTGCAATTAGTTCAGTTGAATCAGTCACACTGCTGCAAAGAGGAGTAATCCATCCCTACTATTTGAGATTCACTCGTAGTTCCCTATTAATCAAAATTAAAATATTCTCTTTTAACCTCCTCAGTTCAACAAAGTGTTTTGAAAAAATTCAAATGGTAACTCTCACTTCCACTCAATGCAATAAAGTATAAACTGCCAAGTATGGTCCTCAAGTAATAAGTAACAGTTTGTCACAAATATAGTAAGAACTCTGAAGTCAGTATTAGGACCTAAATTCAAAGATGAAGAAGATAGTACCAGCCACAAGTCTAAAGTTTGGACAAACATCTTCGACTGAGAAGGGATTTCTGGAAAGTGCAGTAACATGCAGGTACAGACAGACTCAGTTTAATGAAAACTCAAGACGTTTATATGAAGAGATAGAATTCAAGCAGCAAAATTTCAAAGCCTTGTCTTGCTTTAGTGAAAATGTCTCACTTACACACTGAATCTTTAAGTTATCCTGAAATACTCTGAAAATGTTCTTATCAAAATTGCTTGGGAAGGACATCCAAAATTCCTTTCAAACATCTTAATGGGATTTTACAAAGGAGCATAGAGTGATTTGTGTTATTTGGGGGTGCCATTTGATTACAGTTTCTGTGGTTTAAGAATTTTTTTCTCTTCCAAAGTACAAGCATGCACTATCGGTTATTATTCATTTTTAAGCAAGAGGAAATGTGCAGATACACCTTTTCTACATCAAATGTACAAGTTCTGTCAGAATTATATACATATATTTATATACACTACCAGTCAAAAGTTTGGACACTGCTTCTCATTCAATGTTTTTTCTTTATTTTTACTGCAGAAGTCAGGTTGGTACACAGCTGACAGCCCTACTTGACAAGTGTTAGAATTCATATTAAAGAACCAATCAGCTAAGTAAAGAGAAACAACAGTCCATCATTACTTTAAGAACTAAATGTCAGTCAGTCCAGAAAATTGCAAAAACTTTGAATGTGTCCCCAAGTGCAGTCACAAAAACCATCAAGCGCTACAACGAAACTGGCTCACATGAGGACCGCCCCAGGAAAGGAAGACCAAGAGTCACCTCTGCTGCTGAGGATAAGTTCATACGAGTCACCAGCCTCAGAAATCGCAAGTTAACAGTACATCAGATTAGAGCCCAGATAAATGCCACACAGAGTTCTTGTAGCAGATACATCTCTACATAGACTGTTCAGAGGAGACTGCACGAATCAGGCCTTTATGGTCAAATAGCTGCTAGGAAACCACTACTAAGGAAAAGCAA
>JAPZDZ010000003.1:3343424-3354267 GCA_029783805.1 Acanthurus tennentii
AAAGGAAGTTTTTCCTCGCCACTGTCGCCAAGTGCTTGCTCATGTGGGAATTGCTTTCAATTGTTGGGTTCCTATAAGCTTCCTATAAATCTAAAATATAAATGTATTTATAGAGTGTGGTCTAGACCTGCTCCATATGTAAAGTGTCTTGAGACAGCTTTGTTGTGAATTGACGCTATATAAATAAATTGAATTGAATTGAATTGAGTCCATTCAATCGTTCTGCAACTTGTGTCTCTTTCCCAAACTGCACAACCTCAGCTCCAAAGCACCACGACACAACTAACAGAACACGTCAAAGATAAATTTTCTGTTCACCAGCTGCAGATATGTCTCTAAAATCATCAGTGTAAAATGCTAATATATTTAAATGTCAAGAGGAGAAAAAAAAGCATGTTGAAACTAGCCAGAAGGCATATGACCAAGATATACAGTATTTGCAGTATGTGGTTGACAAACACTGCTCAAGTGATGTGTAACCATTGACTGTATAAAATGTGTGTAACACATTCTACAGGGCAGGGGTTTTCCAAGTCTGACACTGTGCCAGCCAAAACTTTGACCTTGCATGCATGATTTTAAACTGATACTGATACAAGTTGTTTAAATGGGTAACTAATAAGCCTTTTATTGCCTCAGGGATCGACCTTCTCAGTTCATCTTGAGTTTATATGCTTTTATATGGCCTCATTACCTTGAGAATTGGCCTTTAGGTTTGTTAGACTATTTTATGGTTCGTGATTAAGGTTGTGTAATGTGATCGAGGTAAAAAGTTTGTTTGCATTGCTATAAATATTTATCACATATGTGCTAATAATATCATTTTCATGGGTCTTCATTTGATTGCATGTGCAAGTGAGTGTTGGCATGTATGCTGTTTTTGGTGCATGCATTGTCATGTATGTGCCCCCCTTTATGGCACTTTTAAATGATGTGCTAAAATTAACCTGCATGAAAGTGTGTGTGTTTGGGTGTGCGTGTGTCCGGGGTGTGTGAGTGTGTGTGTGTTTGTGCGTGCGTGTGTGTGTCACTGGCAACTGTGGTGGTCTACTAGCCAACCCCTACTAGCTGAAAATGTTTTTACGTATATGAACCCAAAATAAAACACATCTTTTATATACTCTATTATATTATGTTAATGATTAATAATAAAAGGCATAAATGTAGCTATAACTACACAATATGTTCCATTGACAAGATAAAGAAGATGGATTGCCAATGATGGAAAGTTTAAAGCATGGACAGAAGTTGTTACATTTTGATGAGTCTGAAATATCAGCACAAGGCCAAGTTATTTCTGAGTCATATCGCACACTGAATACTGACCAACAGCCTTATCAATGGCACACTGATGTGCAATGCACATAGAAAAAATATTTACCTTCAAAACAGCAACAAGTATGTATTGGCGCTTGTTCTATCTATAAAAGCCTTTAACAGGCAGCACACGTTCTGTTTACAAGATGATCTGTTTTTTTTAATTTCCTCCAAGATAGTCAGCTGCCTGTTTTCCAGTCAGCCCTGGGCAGGGAGACAAAAAGTTTGTGTTGACATATGCCTTTAGTCTAATACACTGAGTAAGCTTTATGTCATAATAAAAGGGTAAAAATAACAGTAGCTTCTTCATCAGGGTTGCATGAAAAATTTACTCTATCACATTTAATGCTGACAGACAGAGGGACCAACAGCAAAGACACTGTTAGACACAGACATGGCAGCAAGGTAGCAACTATTCCTAACCAAAAATATACAACAGAAATCAATTTCTAATGACTGGGTATCAGGAACTCTGAACAGCAGAAGAATTCATCAAAAGTTGTGTCATAACAATAAAAACATTTGACAATAAGAGAGAGTGTTAAAATGAGAAAGTACAAATCATACAAAAAGTTAAAAAATTACAAATAAATTAATAGCACATGTACCACATAAAATGTAATTACATGTGATTGTACTGGATATACTGAACAAAATCTAGTCACAAAACTCAGCTTTCCGTCAACAGAGCAGTGGTTAGCTTAGAGAAGTCATCTGTTAAATCTCAAATATTGAGTAAGATTTTTTCAACATATTAGTTTTCTTCCTCTTTACAGCAGACGGTTTCAACACATACACTGAAACTAAAGCAGCACCACGCTGTCACAAGCATCTCAGACATAAGAGGACAGCACATGCATGAAGTCTATGATTACATACATGAAATTCTTTCATTAGTAGTCTTCACCTTAAAATACACACCACAAGACTCATCACTGGAACAGTCTCCTCACTAGTTGTTTTCTTTTCATTTAAATAGGAGGTTAAATAAATATCATAACAGTTATCATTCAACAAAGTCAGCCAAAAACTCACAGTGTTTCAGACAGACGCAAAAACAGTTAAACTAAACTCTGAAATGCAATCAGCCTCAGTTCAGTATTTCACATCAATGCCTGTCACTGCTAGAGGGCAGCAAAGGCACATCTTGTCCATCATGTCTTGCATCCTAAGCCTTCACCTACATAACCATTTGAAATTTCCCTCATGACACCATTCCATACAGCATGAACATCAACCATGGCATGAGGCAAGTCTCCTCCAGTTTCTATCCCTATAATAATGTAAAACATCAGGGAGTACGATGATGACAATGACAAATGTTCCCTTTGAAATCATCTATCAACTATGGCTAATAGTTTATTATACAAAGTGAATAAAAACATGTGTAAGTAGTCACTGAACTTGTATTTGTGGTTAAATTTTTCCAATTATGGATGCAGAGGTTCTGGTGAGAGGTCAGGGCCTGTGCAGGACATACAGCCACTCTAGATGCACTAAATCACCACTTCAGGTATTTAAAACGAATGACAAAAATAACTAAAACCTAAAAATAACAGGTTAATATCATAATGAAAACCTCTGAGAAAAAAAACATTACTAAGAAAAAAATACTCTGAGATCAAATGATAGGATCACACTATACATACAGTATGATGTGAACTTATTACACATTTTGGTCCTGTACTTGTGTTGTAACATTTGATGAAGCTTTGATTTTTGATAGCATTTCTTGAGGATAATCAGAGTGTTTTTATGATGTCAAACTGACAAGTGTGTTTCCAAAATAGTGTATACTAACAAAATAGTACTTAATTAATTATTGATATAACTGGGGCACATGGGAGGATCCCGTTAGCTTGTCTAGATGCCTTCAAGTTAGAGTTCTCCAGCAATTTGGTAGCAGCTTACATTAATATAAACCCTGGTTTGCTTTCTTGATGACTGGACATGTGCTATTCATTTCCAGGAGCTGAACTTTACATCATATATACGTTTTTTTATTACTTCTGTTTAGTGTGTCACATTTGCTGGCTAGCTTGAGTAACCCATAAGCTAATGTTAGTATATTAATAATGAAATTGGTTAACAAAAGCAAACTTATGCTTCCATGTTAACATTGCTTTTGATTGCTGCCTGGCCAGCAAACAAAACCCAACATATTTTAGCTACTTTTTAGACTGATTTTTTTTTCAAAGGCAACAGCCACAAAGCTACCCACTATAGGAAAGGAAAATACCAAATTTAGAAAAAAAAACAAGATGCATGCATCTGACTCGAGTAAGAAAAGGGATGACACATAAATATTATTTGTGCCATTATCAGTATAATTATTTTTGTTTTATAGTTGATCACTGTCATTATTATAAACTATTATAAATTATTATTATTAGGCCTAGACAGACTACAAGGGAAAATATGTACAGCCACAATTTCCCAAAATTAGAGAAACATGCATGGAAATGCTGATATTAGCTAAAAAAAAAAGACATTATGTGCCTAATAATGTTCGCAGTTGGCTTTTTTATGTCTTTTTCCAAAGTATCAGAGAGTTAAAGAACCATGGTTATGTAAATAATCCCAATGTTCTCTTTACTGAGGGATAAATAGGCTTACTTAAGGGATATAACACAAATCAGTGGGTTGTCCCACATTAGACCATAATGGCAATGCATGCAGATAAACACACTTTCAAACAGTCCAATGTTCAAAATGCCTTACCACATGGTGTGTCACTAATTAAACAAGTTGTATGAGGCAGTTGTCTGAAAGTAGGCCAAATTTTTAACCTTCCATTTGAAGGGTTAATTTTTGACTGACGTTCAGCAAACAAAGGTCTGCCCACATCTTGTAAACAATCTCAGAGTTGTGACAACTGTTCTGGGACCAAACAGTTTCTTTTAACCTTTGATTTGACTTTAAAAATGACCTGTTGTTTCCATCCAGTATGGAATGTCAGGTAAATGAGTACAATAAATTATATGCAAATAAACCCATTTCCACCAGTTGAGCTGAGGTGACTGAACATGCATCCTAAAGGGTTTGGGTTAGTCATATAGTTATGATTGTCAACATTTGGCGAGTTTTTAGTGCTCTACTGTTAATGTTGGTCATTGTATTCACTGTATATGAAAAAAACAAAGAAACACTGATTATTGGCTAATGCACACACTGTTATGCGCATTAGCATTCAAACAGTACATTAAATAAACATCACTGTGACATATATGTAAATGTTTTAGTGACTTTGAACAAAAACACCTTGTCAACTCTGTTTATCATAAAATACTTTCATCCAAATTAATAACTTTCATTTCTTCATATCCTAATCTGCAATAAAATCCTTGGATTAGAGCACAGCTATTGAAATGTTAGCTGAAGGAACCAAATTTAAAGAGCACTAGATGCACTAGAGACTGTCAATGCTTTAGACAGACTGTTATTATGGCACTTTTCTCACGAGTGAAACCACCAGTGACCTTGTCATATTAATGGACACTGAGTCAGAAGGTGCATCAGCAGCAATGTCAGAAGAGTCAGAAGGTCAGGGGGCCAGAAAAGCACTCTTGCTGAGTTCACAGGACAGACTCAATGGCTTCCGGAGTGGCTCCTTTGGTTTGATGAGTGACTAGCGGTGAAGTCTCCTCTTCTGCCTGGATGTTGGCCACCGCCTCCACCTGGACTTCCGCCAGCTCCTCCTCCTCCTGATGCTGCTGCTGCTGCTGCTCCTGCTGCTTCTTCATCTCCTGCTGGTTGATGTGGTGAAGGATTCCAGCACCAAGAGCATCACCCTCCACATTCACCACAGTGGTGGTACGGTCCCTGAATACAAAGTTGACATAAGGCAGTTGAGGCCAACCTACTGCTATCAAGCATGGAAAAATAGATTCCATGGTTAAAATAAGTCCAGACCTTGTAAGTTATCATCTTTCACCTGCTGTCACCGGAATAAGCAGCCAGTACCACAGATCACCGTTCTCTTTTTTTTATTTTACCTTATTAGTTACTTATTATATTGATGGTCCCTCATTTAAAGTTGTGTGCACAGTATTTCCTCATTAGAGAAACCATGAGCTGACTAAAAAGAACCAACCATAGTCCTTATTAGATCCTATTGGCCAAAACATGAATCAGTTACAACACTAAGTGCACTTCTTCACAAGTCTGTGTGATCATTGTTCAAAGGTTTTTGTTCCACAATAGAAGATTAAAGCTAGTGAAACAAGACCTTTGCACCTCCTGAGGTCAGTGTAATGATGTAGACATGCTTTTTCAGATGTAAATTGGTTATGTATTTTAACTTGTTCATATTTAACCTGCTTCGGTTTGTGTTTGCTCTGATATGAGGACAATGTTGCTTGAGGCAAATACAGCTGATTTTTAGTTTTTTTTTTCAGAATCCTTCAATTGATTCCCTCTTGTTTGTTAGTATGAAAACTCTAGTATGGGTTTGAGAACTGCATGTTTGTAGTGAGTGAGCAGATGTAATCAGACAGAACTGTGAGTAATTTATATATACATTTTTAAGGGTCAGTGGGCTTAAAGGTTTTACTCACACAATCCAGTCAACAGCCAGCATGAGGGACAGGTCATTGGTTGGCAAGCCAATAGCCTCTAGGATGATGGCGATGGTTATGATGCCACCTGCTGGGATACCTGCTGCTCCGACACTTGAGGCTGTGGCTGTCACCCTGGAAATAATGATGAAAAAATCATACGAATGGTATAATAATGCTTGAAATGGAACCAAAAGCTGACTTAACATTCCTTTTAAAACCTGAAAAAAATAAATGGATGGCTGGTATTGCGTGTGATTTCATCTCTAAATCTGAGCAACAGATAGAAAACATTTTACCATGCCCTGAACTCACAGGATAGTAAAGATCTGCCCAGCGTTCAGCTCAGCATTGTTGAGCTGTGCAATAAAGACAGCAGCAATGCACTGGAATATGGCCGCCCCATCCATGTTCACGGTAGCTCCGATGGGAAGAATGAAGCGGCTAATGCGTTTGTCCACCCCATTGTTCTCCTCAACACATTTTATCATAGAGGGGAGAGTTGCTGAACTGGTAAGAAAAAAGAGAGTATTATCAATTCATTTTTTTAACATTCAACATTTATCTACAAATCAGTGCATGCCTTAATAGTGTCCATACTGTGGGCAGTCATACATATATACAGAGCATGATTCAGAAATGAACAGATTGGTTGCAAACATGCTTTTGCTAATTTAATGAATGACCAGTTTTACTCCTTGGAGAAGTAATAGAGCAGTTTGCATGTATTAACAAAATGGGAATGTGTTCAGCAAATATGCATCTTTCACTTTTTTCTGTGTGCCACTTAAAACATAAGGAAATGTCTTTCTTGATATAATGAGGAAAACAAAAAAAGAAAATATAATAACCAAACAGTAATTTCTGTTGAGAATATGTGGTATTGTAATTGTGGCTATTAAGACATACACACCACTCTTTTGTAAAGGACTTCTAGATCACATTAAAGTTGAGTACTTTGCTTTAGAGTATCAGCTGTTGGAACAATAGTATACTAAGTGTACTTACTGTTCTGATTCTGGCCTTACCTTTCTTTGGATTAGTGTCTTTGAGATTGGTGCTACATCAAAGGTCATAGGTGCACTAAAAAAAGGCTTTTCCTCAGAGGAGCCTGATTTTGTTCATTAATTTGGATTAAAGTCTACCTTTTATGTTTGGAGCAATGTAAAGTTGAGTTTCCTCAAGTGAGTTTTACCTTAGTAAACATTATGCCAACTTGGCAGGTTTTGATCTCCTTAGTGTACAACTGATCTTTCATCAAATAGCGGAATTTTGCTGGTAGCGGCATGTAAACAGGGAATTGAAAGATAAATCTTAGAAAAGCAGAGCCTGTTTTACTTGTTTCATTACTATGTGCCTTTCGAATGCTGAGTATTGCTATTACATCCAACTTCATGTAGATGAACCCCCCGACAGCTATTTTTAAAAAAGGATCTGTTATTTAAATCAATCTTAATTCTATCTCTGTTGGGTAACCAAGACTCCTGTTATTTTAGGAACTGAACTGACACACCTCCCAGCCTGGTTGTTAACAGGACCTCCATCTGAGCCATATAACAATCTCTCCTTGAAAATACCAAGGAAAGTTTGTCACAATTGACATGTTACTACCGACTAAAGCTCACCAAACTGATAAACTTAAAATGTTCACACCTTTTCAGGTGTTGCAAAGGGTCTCGCATTGTGATCTCAGCCGAGCAAGGAGCAAAGGACAGCTCAATCACTTTAAATGACGTGTTGCGAATGCCGTGTTTCAGTGACACTAACTGCAAACATTAAGAATAAATATTTTGATTGCGAAACATTACAAACTGATCAGCAAGAACAGGTTACATAAATATCTTCATTTCCAGGGAAGCCCTCAGCCTGATACCATGTCCCCTAAGGGCAGCCAAGTCTGTGTGTCTACCAATGTGTCAATATACTGACATTAACTCTACTGCAGCTCCCAAGCCAATATAGTTCTAAAAAGGAAAACCTTTGAATAACGATAATTTTTTAATGTACTTTTTTCATTTGTCTTGTGCAAATATAAGAAATCCTAAGTAATGATATTGTTTATACTGTACTTTATATATATGATGTTGCCATTTGACACTTAAACCTGTTAGCATTGTCTATTATGCACTTATTACGAAGTAAATGAGATCCTGGTATCATTCAGCAGCAGGGTGTGTCATGCTTTTAAATATGATTGCATTAGACAGCCTTTAGACAGCATTAGAGCACTTAAGTTTAGACATAAAGGGGGTTTAGAGGAACTTCTGCTGATGTTGTCACACTGTCAGTCCCTTTCCAAAAGATACTTTAAAAAACAAAGAGGCTTTTAGTTCTTCACCCTCTTCTGAATGGACTTCTTGACCCTTGAGTCCCCTCTGGTGAGACCATCCCTGTTGAGCCGAGATCAGCGGAGCCCTGCCCGGAACTTGACTGCATGCTGAACATCACCAAATGTGCTCCAAGACAGTTTTGAAAGCCAGAGTTTCGTGAGAGAGGCCTTGTTGTGTCATTATGATTGAGAAGTTTCGTAATAAATGTTTTGAGTAAAAAGTTGATGTTTGGGTTTGTCTGTATCTTTCACTCACTCTTCCTACAGTGTCAAATATCTTGTTTCTGTAGAGCTAAATTTTCCTCACAATTCACAGAGATTTCTACACTGGAATGTAAACACCTTTCCCATTTCAGTATACTCGACAGTGTGTCTAGGACCCTGTGGTGTGACAGCATACCTGGAGCAGGTGGCAAAGGCCGTGGTGAAGGGTGTTATGAGGCCTGACAGGAAACTGTAGGGATTCTTGCGAGTGAAGCCGAAGTAGATGAGGGGCAGGACAATGCCTCCATGGATAATGTGACCCAGGATTGAAGCGAAGATGTACTTCCCCAAACTAGTTACCAAGAGAACCACATCCTCCATTTCCACAATCTTACTGCCCACAAGGAACATGATGCCAAAAGGGATGTACCTGAGAGATACAAGATAAGAATTTAACAGGAAAACAAAAGCAGAAGGAAAGCAGTTGGAAAGTGAGATGATAAAAGAAACAAATTGTTAATGCAGTAATTTACTGACCTTTAAGACACTGATTATTTTTACAAACGACCACCTGATTCAGTTTGCCACTAGTGATACCACATTAAAATACTACATGCAATCTATCTCTACTCACCACATGATCCAGGACACCAGCACCATGGTGGCCTCGTTGAAAGCATTGAAGAAACGAATCAGTTCCTCCCCTTCATTTCCCAGCTTCCTCAGTGCCACACCAAACACCATGGCAAATAACACCAGACCCAGGATGTTCATACCGTCTGTTTCTGTACCGTACGGCACCTAAAATAGAGCAGCAGATTCAGGCTGAAAACTGGCTAGTTGGCAGGTACTTGCACAGTGATTATTGTGTGATATAAACAGAGATCTTACTAAGTTACTGGTGAAAAAAACTTTCGCTATCCAAGCCTTTTAAAAGAAACTGAATTTATTTCCCAAGATTTTTCTTATCATAGTTAAAAGTGTTAGCATGCCAACATATGCTAATCAGTACTAAATGCAAAGTAAAGCCCAGATTGATCTGAATGTCATTAGTTTTGAAGGTACTTAATTATAAAACTAAGTACTGGATTTATGAACATTTGACCTGTTGATGACTGTTGAGAGAATGTCAGGGGATCACCCAAGTAAATGAAATTTTTATTATAGTGAACATGAATTCCTGATAAGAGTTCAAGGCGATTCAAGTCAGTAGTGAGTAATTTTTTTATGAAACAGAGTTGTTGAACTTATGGTGGTGATGAGAGAAAAAAATCAGGGTAGCAAAAAAGTCATTAAGTGATGCCATGTAGGAACTAAGGATATTTACCACATTCTGTTCAAACCATGCGCGCGTCATCAAGATATCTCATTAAAAGGCCAATACTAACCTCAAGAGGTGCAAGAGTAAAAATCAAGGAATCACTATGCACTTGCGTTTGTCCTCCTAGGATCATAAATGCCTGGACAAGGTTCATGGTAATCAAATTATTTTGGTCTTGACCAAGGTGGCGGACCACCATTACTAAGTTCTGACCCATTATTCAGCACTGCTACTCAAAGTTCATATTGGTAAAACTTAAAACAATACTGGTTTTCTGAAGTCATGAACCACCTTCAGAAAACAGTTGTTGTTACCTTATTGCCAGGAACTTTTAGCTTTTAACTTTTATTATGGAGATGGAAGCTTGTCAACAGTAGTGCTGATATATTCTGCAGTAGTTAATTCCCTCTTTTGCTACAGAGTGTGTTTGCTTGAGTGCAAAGGTCTGGAAGCAGTTGAAGGATTCACTGAACTGGATGATGGATAACGAATAAGGACAGGGACAAATCCTGAGTCGAATCCCCTTCCATTGTCCTGAGCTCTCCCACAGCTCTATCAGCTTCATCCCCTGGCACTGGGGTGACTGTCCACCATGACCCACGACAGACAAATAACATGGACCAATGCCAATCTGAGATCTCCCAACTGTACCCTGATTTTGGGTCAGTGGGGGCAAGCCCTGGCATCTGGGAGAAGTTGTTGGATTTTGAACAATTATTATGTATTGTGTTACTGTGTTAAAGCATTTTAGCACAGTGCTGCAGGGAAACCTTTAAAGATGGTTCTTTGTAGCCACTAACAAGGTACTACTGTGGTAGGAGTCTTAAAGCCTTGTTACAATGCTAAAGACTTCTGTTCAACTAATTGTGTATCATCATCCATCTGTAACTCTGCTTCTGATCTCCTGTCTCTCCTGATAAACTAACAAACTTTAGAACATTTTACATTCAACATGCTCTGGAGATTTGTCCAGTATTTTTTATTTGTTTTCACTCATAAGCAACCGTAGGAGCTAAAAATTGCACGTGTTGTGTGGGTCTGTGTGTGTGTTAGGATGCTACCTCTTCCTACCTTTTGATAAAGGGCAGTCCCATTGGTGCTGTTTCCCACAGCAAC
>JAPZDZ010000003.1:3359579-3372227 GCA_029783805.1 Acanthurus tennentii
AAAATTTGGGACATAAAAGCTGACTGTGTATATGACAGTGGCATTGATGAGGCTTGGCACCCCAGTTACCCCGTTCCTATAATGAAGCCAAACAATTGAGGGCAGCCCCAAGGCCAAAAATTGGCAACAAATTTAGGTAAAAGTCTATACAATTATGGTACCTACTCAATCAAGAGTACCTTACCATAAGGAGAGATCTTGACATGCCTCTCCAAAAGACCACATTGCAAATTTTTCTTTAGTGAAAAAAAAAAGAGGAAAATCATAATTTGGCACTTCATCATTGCCTCACATCATATGCTAAACTCTAATAAAAGCAAATGAACTTTATTTAAACTCTTACTAATGTAAAAGTTCAATATTTTCAATAAGTAAAAAAGTAGCCTCTATGTTTGGTCATAAATTACACTACTGTATTTTTTAATGCACTAATTAGGACGAAGCATTTAAATGTTAAAGTCCATTGATGTGGCTTCATTATATGCAAACTCACATTATGGTTGTGTACTTTAACCAGATACAATGATTATTTTAGAAGATTGTCCCACGTTTTGTATAGAAGAGTTTAATGTGAAAACTAACCTGTGGCTGTCAAATACATTTAGTATAGTGAATCTGAACTGTAGTTGAGTAGAATTGCATAGTGGGATAAAATGGAGTACTAAAGTAAAGCAGAGGTGTCTTAACATTATTACTTTCCACCACTGACTGAGCTGCATGTGTAGGAGATGATTTGAGTGGCTTTTTTAGTTCTAGCAAAACCTATTTACTTTTTCAGAGTGTATAATCTATTTACGCATATTTACATTACAAATTAACAAAGTTTAGGAGTAACAGATTACATTCATGGTATTTTTTTGAGCCATAGAAGGGGAGAACTAAAATTCACATGTATGGAATCCTCTCTGCACACTGACGCAATAACAAGAATATTGTCAATGGTCCAAACCTAAAACAACTGACCTTTTACAACTAATCAAACATCAGCATTCAGATAAACTACAGGCCACAATGACCCGGTCTGCAAGGTTTTTAAGTTAGACTATGACGGAAAAGATTTTTTAAAGACTAGTATATAAATGAATGTGTGCAACTACATGTTATCTTGCTGCCAGTAAGGGTCTTTGTAAGCGTGTGCGTGTACGCGTCGGATGCTTCACTGTCATGTGTGTAACTAACCAGTGTCCCGCTGCGCCTGAGGCACTTTGTGCCACAATTACCCGCAGAATGATTGCACTTTCACACAAATCTGCTTCATATTCAACGCTGGCCTACATATCAGTGTTTAATTTTCAGATTGCATAAAAACGAATACAGTGTTGCAACAGTACCTGGCCAAATCTAAAAATGAATCCGTGGTCTCCTTGTTGCTGCTGACGCTCTCCAGTCCCAGGCTGTTGGTGTTCAGGGCTCCTGCGCCTACGCCGGGTTTAATAATGAAGGCCAGGGCCACCCCGATCGCAGAGGCGATCAGCGTGGTCACCAGAAAGTAGGCGACCGCGACGCCCCCCAGCTTGCCCAGAGAGCGGGTGTCAAGGCTGGCGGCGCCGGATATGAGGCTGCAGACGACCAGGGGCAGGATGATCATCTTCAGCATCCGAAGGAGCATCTCTCCGGGGAAGGCGAAGTAGGTCATCTGTGCTTTGGTCAGGTTCATGTTGCGGACCATCATTCCCAGCCCGACGCCTACCAGCACCCCGGACACCGTCATGATTACTAGTAGGTTCTTTCTGAGGAACTCCATCACCTTCTCTCCGAAGCTCTTCTGTGCGCTTTTCTCTAAAAATCTGTCGGTAGAGGCTGAGTTAGACATGGCGTGTCCGTTGATCTCGCTCTTTTTCTCCATTTTTGCTCTAAAGAATAGCGTGAGAAGCTTAGTCTGGTTTCAGGCAGCGTGGGTTAGTCGCACACACACGTTTTGCGCACGCACTGTGCTGTGTGAAGGCTGGTCCGCTCAGAAAGCTGAGCGCAGAACGGAGAGGGAGCCAATGGAGAATGAGCAACGACACAAAAAGCCAGTGGAACATGCGCACAAATGCCGGTACTTTATAACAAGAGTAACTGACGCAAGACTGAGGAAGATTGCCCACGTCTCTGGCAATGTCTAACATTTTCCTCCTGATTACAAACATATGATAATTAAAGCACAAGCAGAAAAAATATTCCACGCCCCCCCGTCTCCCGATTCTTTCTCCCTCTTCTTTTTAATGAGGCTCTGTTAAAGTTACGAATATTCATAATTAGATATTACATGATACACTTGGTTAATGCATAAAAACGATTAGGATTTACACTTATTCTATTTCCACAGAATTGCAAAGATATCTTTTAACATGGAAGAAACATTTTCTAATTTAGAATTCATTTTTATAGAAAGATTTATTTGGTGAATCTTTTTTTTCAAAGAGCGGAGTTTACTCTGAGCTAACATTTAATTAGTTAGTTTAAGCTCATATTTACTGAATTTCTCAAATCAGCATGGGCTCTGTGTTTCTCGGCAGTTTATGATAGTGCTATCACAAACCCGTCAGGCCTGTTTAATGCAGCTAGATTGTTTCAGACATTTGTGCATATGTCTTTATGGCTAATAATGCAATCTGCAAGGAAAGAAATCGACGAAAACATTGCATAGAAAAACCTTCACAGAAAATGTTTGAGGTTATCTATACTATACTGCACGCTACACACTATGGCTGTCAGCACCATGGCCAGCGCTCAGTGCTTCCTAGGTGGCGCTGTTTTCCGCCCTTTTTCACCTTGTTTTTTAAAGGAAGTTTATTATTGACGAAATAAATAGATTTTTTTTCATTAATTTGAAAAATAATTGTTTTATATGGCATAACGAATAGAGAAAATGGCCATAGATTTGTACACATGGACAGATACATTAAAACTCTTGTTGCACATCAAGCGCTTAACCACGAGATGGCGCTATAATATAGCTATTGTAAACGTTTTTACACAGCAGAGAAAGAAAAGTACATTAGAGCTGAAAAAGAGATAGCAGTAAATTATCTAGCTTTTATGGAAGGGTTTCAAAATATATATTATTACAATCTGTCTTTTTACTCTTTTATGTTGAATAACATTTTGTTACCATTATTTGGACCTCAACAGTGACACAAGTAAATTAAAGATTAATAAGATGTGTCAAGTTGTAAAAGAGGAATCTCATGTTGAAAGGTCTAAAAACTGAAAATTATTTGGGGGTTTGAAGATTTAAAAAACAGTGAGCTCTTCAGTCCACAGTATCCTGCTTCTTGTCTCTGTCTAAGGATTGTGGTTTGAGGCTCCATTTGGGGTTACTACTAGCAACTAATACACCTGAACTTCCGACCAAACTATTCAGAAATAAGTTGCATTGTAGGTAATGTAGGGCTCAAGTTGTGACTATTTTGATCCTTTTAAAACAGTCTATTGTGAGTCTAGAAATAAAAAAGGTCTTCAGTGCTGAATTGTTAACATGCTTAAGCTATTTTTCGTATTTCTTTTTGCACTCCATTTTCAGGGTTCTAAATCTTTAAACCATTTCTTTCACTATCATGTAATTAAACAAGAACCCAAAGAGCGGTAACAAATTTAAACATAAAGCTTTTGGGCAATATGACTAAAATCAACAGAATATTATATAAAAGAATACTCAAAGAACTGTAGTGTTTAAATATCAACCTGCTTTAGAGGCCAGTACTATTAAATAAGAAGCAGTTTCTAGCCAGACAGAAAGAGGCAGCCCTGTGTCTCATTGCCTCTGTTACTGAGTGCCGTCTGTGTTGTCCTCAGTGACCTTAGCTCTGCTGTTGCTAAGTTGAGCTAAACTTTGCCTCCCTCAACCAAGAGAGACAGATTGTCCCCCCACAGCTGTGTGGCCTGAATGCTGGAAATAACCACTGGCCTGCGGATCAGGAGTTATGGCTGTTTAACAGTGGCAAATGTTGGCACTGTGCCAAAGGAGAAAAAGAGAAACAGTTTGAACTTTATTATGGAGACTATCTAGCTGTTACTATGAGACACACAATATGCAAAAAAAGAAACAACCAGTTCATAATGTTGGTACTGTAACAAACAACAAAATCAAATCTGATCCAATCACTATGTTCCATGTCTGATATGATTAAGTGATCCAGTACTTTAAAATATTTGTTTTATTATGAAAAGCCTGAACTTAAGGGGACCCGGTGACATTTCTGATGCTCTTTATGTGATGAAGGATCTCTGTCCCAGAACTGGAGGCTGGCAGCAAAGGCAAATATTCTTTGTTACCCAGGTAAGAGGTAAGCAGCACAGACAGAACCACTCTGGAGCCTGGTAATATATGCAGAGACCACTATAGATGCTGGAAATGTGAACTAAACTTCCTCAGCAACAAGGGTTGAGGTCAGACATGGAGTCCAGTGGCTGGATTGCAGAGACAGAGGCTGGAAGCCGAAGATCTGAGCAGGAGGCTGGTGAAAGGGCTGCACCAATGGAGGTCAAAGTGGTAACTGTAGATTAATGCAACTCAGGAAAAGGAGACCACTGCAGCAGAGGAATATAGGATTCATTTGGCTCAGGAAATGGCTGAAACATGGACATCAATGACTGCTGCAGCTCATAACCTGTCAACATCTGCAGCTCAGGCTGGAGATCTGGTTCAGACTGCTGCAACTCAGAAGCAGGTGACAGCCAGACCACCAATTAGGAACCAGGAGCAAGTGTCAATGGGACAAATGACCAGCATCAGGCAACCAGGTGACCTCTGTAAATCGTTTTAGCTGGATTCAGGCAAGAGTCTAGCCAGCTGTGAAAGTAAAACTGGCAGGAAGCTTGCAGGCTGATGGCTAAACGAATTAGCTGGCAAAGGCTAGCAGGGAGGTGGCTAGCCAACAGGAACCAGACCTGGCGAAAAAAAGGAAAAAAGTCAGAATTTGTGAGAGACAGATTGTCAGCGAGGCAGATAAGCAGTTCCCCTCTGTGGATGGCCCAAATGCAGGGTGTTTACACGAGGATGGTCCCAAGTCAGTCCAAGTTGAAATGTGAGTGTGCTCAGATGGTCTACCTGGAGGTTTAGGGAACGGTAATTGAAAATGAATCCTCTCTGGCTCCCAGGCCAGAGGTAGATGGTGAAAACTGAACTCCTGCTTTGGAAGTCAGAAGAAATTGTCGGCTCTAGAGTCTGGCTACTGGAGATATTCAGCAGAAGGCCGAATTGGAGACAAACAGATTTCCCAGTTGAACCAAGGAAACAGGAGGTTTCAGAAAAAAAGCCATAAGAGAAGGCAGCAGCACAGGAACTGAGGACTACTGCAGTACAAGAACTGGTGACTGCTGCAGCCCAGGCTCAGTGGATGGCTGCAGCACTAAAACAGGGTCTACTGCAGGTCAGAAACTTGGGACTGCTTTTTTTAATAAGCCTTAAATGTATCTTTACTTACTCAGTTAACTTTTAGCCTCCATTAGCTAACAAGTAATGTCAAAATGTTCTTGAGCACAAAAAAAATTATCTCACTATAACCTTGTTTTATTCATATCCATTATTTAACTAACCACGGTTTCCTTTTATATTATTTTCTCTACTTCTTGCTGCAATCTTTTCTATCTAAAAACTTTTTGTTTGCCACACTCCATCTTGCTGTTTTTATGCACATATCAGAGCTAGCCACTAGATCTTCTTGGATGACGTTTTACTGCAAAGGTGTAGGGCTCCCTATGAGCCCCTGTGGGAGTGTGTTCTATTTTTTTTTTTTTTTGGTCTCCTTTTAGTATATGAATGCTTTGTGCCTTACATAAGTCGAGGGGAATGTCATATGATGATATCATATTTCTAAAATATGGCTCAAAGCTAATGCTACCTACTAAGATAGCCTCAGTTATGCCACATGAGAATAAAAGAGGTTTTTCGTACGAAGGGATTTTGAGTGATGTGTATGTTTCTTGTTTACCATACTGTTTTTTTTGTCAGGTCAGTATGGCTATGCCAAATCTAAACAAACTGCAGTAAACTTTGATTATTTTGTCATATTTGTTCATATTTTAGGTGGCTAAAGTGAAAAAAAATCACTCTGGTGTGCTCTAGGCTTGATTAGGAGTATTAATTATATTGCTTATATTTTAGATGTACTTAGATTTACATAATAGGAGCTTAAAAATGACCATGTGTGGCAGGTAGCGCCTGCTGTATTATGTATGTGGGTGTCCTTGTGTACTGCAGGGCTAATGTTGATCTATCATTTGATTTCAGAGGCAGAGTTGGTGAGATGTGAGAATGTTAGCACTAAACCATGGAAACTTTCTGACTAAAAATTTATTTTTCAAACATTTATGTATTTGAAGGAAACATTTAGAACTTGGTATAAAGACTGACAACAGGCCTACTCTTAGTATATGACAGATGAATAAGATGTTTAACTGCATTTCATAGCTGCAACAGCATTTTAGTTGTAAATACTTTTGTCACATTTAAAAGAAATTATGCAACATTTAACATATCTGGAACCTCTTGCTTTGTGCAAGTACTCCGATGAAAAAATTAATAATTATTTTTAAAATTATTTTTTCCTGAGTCCTTACATTGGGCTAGATTTAGCCCATGGCCCGTACGTTTAACGTAACAGCTATACACAATATCAGAAAGTAAGGAGACAAAACAGATGTTTTCTTTTACAGTTTATTGTGTGTGTGTGTATGTATATACATATACACATTTGAATGTATATATATATATATGAACACATACATATATATATACAGTATATATATAAAACTACAAAAGTAAGACTGTTTCAAATTCATAGACAGATGTCCATTATCTCATATACTATATGTATACATTTATATATATTATCTACAGTCCACATTTGGATCCCAATACAGTGATCAGCTGACAGTTTCTCTCTGTGTGTTATGTTCTATTGCATAGAAAAAGGCACAGCTCGGAGGTCTGTGTAAAATACAGCCTTCTTATAGGAAATCAGCCTTGACTGCGGTCAGTCTCTCTCAGGGATTAGAGCCGCACTCTCAGACAGCGCTAAAACAGATTCAGTAACAAACACTGATCAAAAAAGTCTCAGGAGCTTGTATATTGTTCATACTATGTACATTACTTTTGGCATTTAAGCATCTATGACAGGCTTTGGAGTCTTGACATCTGAGGGTTGGAGACAGGTTTTTTAGTATTGCTGCATGAACTGTTCACCTTCAACTGGAAAATGATAAACAAAGAGTACAAAAGCTGTAAAAGTCCCCACACACAAATCAATAACAAAGCAACAAACACAAAAAAGAGATAACATAACTATCTACGTATACAAAAATGGCTTACACCCATAATTCCACACTCAGATACATTCCTATCTGAAGTACATTCCTACCAAACATTCTGTACACACATTTACAATCCAAATGATCTCTTCACATCAAAAATAAATATATTTACACAGAAAAGAAAAACAGAATGAATAAATAACTTCATTGACCAAAAACAAGCACTCCAAAATTCAAACATAGTGACAGAAACAAGACACAGCTGTCTAGAAACAGTATTTGTTTATGCTGCTATCTGCTCGGTTCACACACTTCTTTGAATTCAGTTCAGATGCAGTTATTTTACATACAAGCTGAGGTCAAATGCACCCTGGGAAACTAATGATCTTCCATAGAAACAAGTTTTAACCTCACCTTGACCTCACTGCTATTGTCTTAACACAGTAAGAAGAGTCTGACTGGATTCCAGATAACAACTTTTGTCCCGTTTAAAACTATTGACTCCCACCAGGGACCTCTGTGAGAAATACCATTAACATTTTACACCAAAGCACTGTTGACAGACAATGTATTTCAGGTTTCTTGTTACAAACACTTTCTGACAGGTGCAACAAAAGACTGGGAAAGTAATTAAATTCTCAAAAAACATTCCACAGGTAAACAGATTCAATGGTAACAGATGATGGGATCATGATTTGGTTTGAAAGGGGCATCCCTGAAAGTCTCAGTCATTTACAAGCAAGCATGGGGGGAGGTTCACCACCATGTTAAAACACCTGACATAAAGAAAATTACTACGTGGGTTCAGTAACCCTTTGTTAAACCGTTCTTGGTAAACAGAGAGTAACTGCATTCTGTTTATATTTATGCTTTAAACAGTGTCCCGACTCTATTGGCGTGGTGGACTGTAAGCTTCTTTTTTTAACTTAATTAAAAAAACAAAAAAATAAAACAAAAGACTTAAGTTCTATGGTCCTAGTCTGTGATTTGTTAATGCAAAAGTTTTTTGCTGGCCTTTAGCACCAATCAAATTGCAACTATCCTGGTGACAATATGTTTGTCCCATTCAGAATGAGCTTTGTGTAGATTAAGTCTCAGTATATAATACTACTGGGTAATACAATATCCTTTCAAGGCTTTTGTGTGTCATTTGTGGATCATTCTAAATAGAGAACAGCAGTCTGATAAGGTAGATTTAGATGACTGTTACGCAACTTTTTTAGCCTTCTGCCTCTACTCTGAAAAGCTCTTCCATAAATTTGATCCCTTTCATGTGGAACACCTAAGTGATTGCCCAATCTGTCAATTGAGGACACTTGTTGAATTTAATCTATTAAATCACTAAAATTAATATTAACTTTTTTTATTTTAAAAGAGTAATGGGTAAATTTTTGTAAATTTCACTCCTCTCAACCTTAAAAAGTTTAACTGTAGACACAGCATTTGACAGATAAACTGAGTATTCATGTCCTATTCAATTCTATTCTAAACTGTGGGTGTGTTGTCTGCCAGGAAATAAACATGTAGACCTTAGGAATCCTCATGTGACCCTAATTTAAGATGCTGCATTTAGCTATCACTGTTGTCTTTTTATGCCAAAAAACCATGCATAGCGGCTAGTGCAGAGGGGTGTTTTTTAAAACAACATGAATCTTATGAAGCAGCGGGTTAACACCATAGTTTGGGTTTCCTACTTCATTGAAAATCCACATTTAAATAATTTACGAAACAGATTTAGCTCTCCTGCTACCGAATGTGTTCAGAAACATCTGTGGACATTGGGGTCAACCTCAAAACTGCACTGTACAATGCACAAAACAGAGCAGAATACAGAGCTTTGGCACACAGGGCTCCTATTCTAAACTTAAGTAAATGCACTCTACATATGCAGGGCAAGTGTAATACTGTATACTGTAACTCATGTTTCTAATTCACTATGATCCAAACCAAGAAAGGCATTTCTAGTATAATATTTAATTTTCTTTGAGTGATTCAGAGAAATTCTGTGGAGTAATACCAGTATAACAATGACTTTCCCCAAATTTTCAATCGCTGTTTTGTACTGAGTCCTATACAGTCATGAATGTGTTTGGAGCCTAAAATCTATCTATATTGGATTGTTTTAGATCAACTACATCCAACAGGAGGTGAAAGTTGAAGGTGGTGCTACCAAAGCTTCCAATGTAAACACGTTAAGCTTTTCTGTGGCTGTAGCTCATTTAAATATGTTTAACTGAAGCATGATAACCAGTCTAAATGACTGAGTTCATGTAAAACAGTATCCAGCACAGTTATATGCGCTTTCCCATAAGGAAGGAAAAGAAAAAGGTCCTGAACTGAATTCATAGACAAAATGTGTACAAGAACAGACATCTCCTTCTACCAAAAAAGTCTGACAAACAACCAGGCGATGTGGTTTAGAGCTACTTCCAAAGCGTAATTATGCAGCCATGCGAATATAGTAGCATAAAATCCTGATAAAATCTTTTTATGCTTCCTTTACAAATAAAACATAGCATCTGTAATAAGATAAAGATTAAATAATTATTATTTGATCATGAGAAATTACCTCACTTAATAATAGTTTTAAAACAATAAATTAAAAAAAAACATTGAGGAGTGACCTCTCTAGGCTGTTAAAGTGAAAAGAACTAAAAATTAAACAAATACTGTAAAAAATAGGAATTGAATAAGTGGTCATTTTGAAAGGCACTCATCTGCTAAAAGCAATGAATTCAGTGTGTTTGTGTGTTTTGTGTGTAATTTCTGTGTCCATTTGTATTTCAAAACCTGTGAGGGGTAAATGTTCTCACAAGAATAGAATGACTGTGAAATCCTCCAGAATGCAGTCAATTTACAAGTCCTGTTTTTTCTATTTACAGTTAATTTTTATGGTTAAGGCTTAGGTTCATTTTAAAGAGTGAAACTGGGATTCAGTTTGATTTAAGATTAGGGAATCAATGGAGTTAATGGAGGGCCTCACAAGTTAAGAAATACAAACTTTTGTGTGTCTTTGTTTCCCAGTTACTTCATTTCCATATTTGGAAAGGCAAGCACAGTGCATGCACAGTGTTGTGTAGTAGTAGTTGTCATAGTAGTACTAACTGACATCACCAATGATGATTACAATTACCGACCTTTGAAGATTAAAAAAAAACAAACAAAAAAAAAACAATAAAAACACAACCAGGAAAAATCATTCCCAAATTTTCATTCCAGTCTGTTCTTTGCTTTAAATTGTCGATGTTTCTGTTTTGGTGGTGTCCTTGAGTCAAGAACCCACCAACACCTCCATTATGTGGTCCAGTTCTGTCAAATCAATTTTGAAAGGCTGATTGGCTGAAACCTGGGGGGCGGGGCCACTATACGGCGACGCCAAAGATTTGAGAAGATCATCTGCCGTTACCACCGGCGACAATTTGGCAAGGCCACCACCTGCTGTCACGCCCACAGCCCCCGCTGTTGTACAGGGGTCAAAGTCATACATGGATGTGTCAATGTCGGCAAACAGGACATCGTCCAGTGCCAAGTCTGACAGAAAACCAGAGGGTGAGGAAGAAGGGGAAGAAGAAGCGGAGGAAATATCTACTAGGCCACCAGGTGGCAGTGTGGGCAAAGTGTCCATTGGTCGGAGCTCTGCACTGCGGCCTTCTGCTAGCAAGACGCAAGCTGCCTCTGGTTTAGCCCCCATGGTCCTGCAGTCTCTGGGTGGGCCTGTGGGTACTGGGGAGATGGGTCCTAAGTGTGAGGGCTGGGTTAGTGGCGTGGGAGCTGGGGAGGTAGTCATGGTCGTAGAATTAGCTGCTGCTGTCCTTGTTATGGCTGTGGAAGGACCCAACTCCATGTCACTCAGAGTGGAGGGGAAAGTGTCCTTGGACGAGGCAGGCACAGGGACCCTGGGGGATGCCTGGCTAAGAAGTGCTGAAGGTAATGGGGGAGGCTGTGCTGGGGGAGGCGATAGAGGAGGAGTGGGTGGGGATGAAGCACAAAAGGCTGAATCTCCGCCATCCTCCTCCAGTAAAGAGGCTGGAGTGAGGCAGGCTTCCAGAGGCGTGGGGCAGGCCTCCACACGGTTGGGGCAGGTGTGGGATGCCTGGCAGTTGGGAGGCACCATTGGATGGGGCGAAGATGGTAGAGTGATCACTGGCATCAACAGCGCAGAAGGCTGGCATACTTGTGGGGCTGCTGCCGCTGACAAAACACCGAAGGAGGGTGGTGCCTCACGGAAGCCCTCATCCATGGGGTCATCTGGTGGCGGCGAGGGTGGGAAGAGCAGTGGCCGCAGGGAGCCTTCCTGTTTGAGTTCATCCTGGATGCGTCGGAGCATGTTGTTGATAAGGACACGACGCTCCAGGCTGGGCTCACCAAGTGGCCGCTGGCTATATAGTTTCATCAGGGAGATGTTGAAGATGGTCTGCCGTTGCAAGGTGTATGATACCTTGGACAAGCCCTCTGGACCAAGGCCTAGTCCCCCTCCCGCCACCGGCCCCTCCAGCGTTTTGCCTTCCAGCCCCTCTTCATCCTCGTCCAGCTTCCGTTTCGCGCCTTTACCGAACATATATCTGAAAAACACAAAACCACAGAGGGACAGGACAGGAGTTAATTTTTTTGTTTATCTTTGAGCTCAGTAACTTAAGACCGCAACAAGATTTGATCCAGGGTTTAAGAGCTAAATGTGACTGTTACACTGACTGTAACAATATCACCCCATTAGTTAGTCCCATTTGGGAAATGTAAATGTAAATGTTGCTCAATGTAAGCTCTATGGATATGTCAAAAATCTTAGAGGGATGTTGTAAGAATTATGTTAATATTTAGAATTAGTACATTTATCTGTCTCAATGGCTATGCATGGTTTAAGTAAAGGGTCTCAACTTTTTTATGATTTTCCTTGTCCAGTTTTAACCAGAAATTGTTTTTTCTGCCCAGATAGCTGGTGAAGTTTTTCTAAATCAGTGAAATGTGACATCTTTCTATATTCTTCCTGAAATATACCTCAAACAATTGTAATATATAAATAAATAAATAATATCAAATCAATAAAAAATTTCACATATTGTCACTGGGGTTTTTGTGTGTCGCTTTACATCCAGCAGCATGACTTGATTTAGCACTGGATTATCATTGCCATAGTGCATTTCACCTAAATAAAACACTGATATATTCACCACTGAAGTTTGCAGACTGAACCCAGCAGCTTAACCGTGGTGATTCAAAAAGCTGCTTAAACGCAACAAGCTTACTGCAACAGGGGATTTAAAAAAACATACATTGCAACTAAGAGCAGCTGCAATGGGAGCCTCACCGCTGCATGCTGTAGCCCAGCACACTCATCCACACACACACACACACACACACACACACACACACACACACACACACACACACACACACACACACACACACACA
>JAPZDZ010000003.1:3442114-3457050 GCA_029783805.1 Acanthurus tennentii
GACAAAATACATTCACCAAAAGTGAAGCACTGCATTGTGGTATTATAAGGAAAACCCAGTGAATATAAGATAAACTCTACATTTTTCATTCAACTGTGATAATTTCTGAGCACAGTGTGCTCTTACCTGCATACATTTTGAAGTTTTTTAATATCTTTAAATGTTCTTTTGCTTGTTCCCTTTCAATATTAAAAAAAAACTCAGACAGCCAAGTTAAATGGCAGAAGCTGCCAGTCAAGCAATCAGTTTTTTTTAAAAAAAAGCTGTATTGAAGCTTTTACCCCCTAATAAAACCATTGCCACCAATACACACATACCAAGCAACATTAACTAGCTGACATACAATCTTGATAACCCAGTCAAGACTTGTTTATTGGTGGCCTTCAGAGGATCTGCAGCTTTAAGGCACGTAAGCATCTGGACTTCATAATGAGCCTTAATCTGATATCATGAATTTAACACTACCTCTATCTCTGTCATAATCTCCTCCCATACAGTTTGCTTGATAGATTTGCCGGGTATGTAAGGTTGAACCATCAAAGAAGTAGCTCTGCCTCAAAAAATGATTGCATTATGCTCCACAGTGAAATATGTCAATTGAATGGAGAGTGTAAAGTGCTGCTGGACATATGTTCGCCTCTCAAACCTCCAAGAGACTCTGTGGCCTCTCAGGTGCTTGTGGAGAGTTCGGCTGGAGGCGACAAATGGGCTTGTTACACATGGGGCAGACACTGCGGATCTCTAACCATTTGAGAAGACACCTGAGAAAAGCAGATAGTAGAGAGATGTGTCACCTCAATTTGTCATTTCGACAAAGACAAAAGACAAAATATGCAAAGTTGCACAGGTAGATGTAGGCAGAACTTTTAGGAATCAAGAAAAGAAAGGGGAGATCAGAAAGCTGAATTAAAGGTTGTAAAACAGGACTGACCAGACAGACATAGAGGATATTTGCACATTTAACAGGTACAGCAGAGAAATGTCAGTCAGTAAGCAAACTGGTCTAAAGGAGCTGCTGCCGATGTCACACCTGTGCTTCAGGGCAAAAACAGGTCTCAGTTGCACAAAGCATGCTCATGTTCAAACATGCAAGAACATATGTTGTGAGGAATTTGCTCATCATTTTCTGCAGGGCTTACTGAAAAGTTGCTCAATATGTTTTGTTGATTTTTCAGCTTCTCTGACTGCTTTGGCTGTTCACTCGAAGGCAGAAATCCACCATGGAGTGGAATTTATGAGTCAGACTGGTTAGTCAACATTTTTACACATTAGACACTAATTATGGAACATGGCAGCTCTAAAAGTTTTCCAACATGGGTTTTATGCGAGCATCTTCAGTCTCGTATGAGCTAGAAAAAGTAACTATGTGCCACTGCTAGTAAACAAACTAAGTCTAGAGCTCTGAAACACAGTTGTGCATTCTCACAAATATCCAGTCCAGTGTCTAATCTCATGAAAGTTTGATGATAATCAAGAAAGATTGTCAAACTTACTTCTTGTGAAAAGCATGAGAACATGGACACACCCCGAGCTCCTCCCTGCTGCGGAACTCTTCTAAACACACCGCACATGTTTGCTGAAAAGGATAAATGACAAATTATCAAAACAATTCAGAACTGACTAGCCTGTGACCTATTTTCACTTAATACAGACAACTATGCTGTGTATCCTGATGCAACTCCACAGTTCAGCCTTGAAACAACATTTCATACAGCAGTCAGAACGATAATGCATCCATTCAGCTGCTATACTGTGTATGTCTTTACTACTATAATCACCAATGCAACTTTCATTGACTGTACTGCAATAATTGATCACGGCCATAACCACTAATTCATTGCTACACTGTTTATTATATACTACCAATAAAATATTCTGTTGATCTATTTAATTGACATGAAATTAATGTGCTTATCCTTTTAAAAGTCCACATAGTGATAGAAAATGTACACTGACATCTTCAACTGGTTTACTGCCAATTTACATTTTATTTGTTTAACAAAAGTGCAAAATACACAAGATCCTCTCAAAACTTTTTAATTGATTTAGCAGATTTAGGGGGGAAAAAATGCAGTTTTTTTCTGAACATGAAAGATGTGGGCTAATGGGATTCTATGAATACAGAAGCCCTTTTAGGTGAAGACAAAATCAAGTAAAATCACTTAAAAGAAGCAACATCTCCATTACTTCCTATCTGAATTTGGGAAAGTCTTAGTTGGACCTATAATTTTGTTTGGTTGTGTGATTTCTTTTGAACTATAGTGGTAGCAGTGACTCAGACCTTGATTATATGTGAAACAGTTTGTGCTATTTTTGAACAACTTTGGCAAAAATAATGGTGAAAAATACTTCCCTGTCTTTCAGCAAATTACAGATTTACTGAGGCTGATTACAGCAGTGAATTTGCTTCTGAAAATTATAGCCATCACTTTATGTTGTTACACTTAAAATATTTGGTTCACTAAACTGCTACAGTGTGTTTTTCACATTCATTTTGTCCCATTATACAGTTTGTACTGATCACCTTTGTTCCTTTAAGCAGTTTTATAAGAGTGCTCCTCCCATTCTCCCTCTAATCAACTTACACCAAGAAGGCTCAGTTTCTTCCCCGCTCCTTTCAAAACAACCTGTTGATGAAAACAGATTTGTGACAAAATGCATATGGGTCACCAGACAAAAAAGTCAGTCAAAATTGTGTGACATTTAAATTAGGTATGGTCTTAACATATTACCTCATTGTAACCGTACTGTTCTCTTACACCTTGTCGCCTGAGTCTGTGGAGCACAAAACAACAAATATCATGTCAGAGTCATTAAAATTCTATCATGTGCTGGTGGCCTTGTATCAGTCTTTCTCAGGACATGTCTTGTCATGTTGGATGAATCAGCTGAGATACAGCTTCAAGCAGTCCTGGAATTTACACAATGCAAGTTCAAGTAACAGCCTGTGCGTACACGAGCCATGAGCAGATCTATATCACCTCAAAGAAGGTGCCTTGTTGAAGAACTCAGACAAAAATTTTGTTTTCTTAAATTGATCATAAGCTGCTAAAGCATAAAGAGATTACATTTCTCTTTGGCTCAGTGAGGTAAAGTAAAAAAAAAACTTTTTCTCAGAAATGTAATAAACACCATTTTCAAGTTTAAAACCTTCTTGTTAACAACTTATTTTGTTTTTTAAGTAACTTTAGTGGCTTCCAAGTATGTATTTAAAGTGAAACTTTGCTATTTCCAGTAAAATCTCTGCATAGTCTCACAGTCCCATAGTGTTTTTAGATGTCTTTTTGGCAGGCGAATAAATCAACAAAGCACAACCTCTTCAGCAAACATAAAATTTTAAATGAGATTTTCAGAAATATTTGAAGTTGACAGACATTGACCTGATCACAACCCGTGTCCCTTTATGCACACACAACACACTATGTGTTTCCATTTAGTACATTGAGAGGACTCTGCATCATCAAATACAGTCATCAGAGTGTTGTTTATCAAAAAAATTAAAACCAGTTATGTGTGAAGTTGAAGGAAATTCTCAAAGAACAGAAAATAGTATCTGCTAATGCACACATTCATCCAGTATAGTTCATACTGGTGAAACTGGCCCATAAAGCAACTTAAGTGGTTGGGCTGGCAGTTTGATATGACTGATACCAATGTTGCTCAACTAGCAGGTCTGGCTTTGAAAAAAAACTTTCATTCATAGGATGCAAACTTGTGCCTTTGTGCTATTTTATGATTGACATGTCGGTTAGTAAGTTGGTTGTATGCTTATGTTTGTGAAAACTCAGGTCTTGCGCAGTTAAAATTATACTAAAGGTCATACAGTCTATCAATTATTAAGTAGTTCAATCATAATTGCTTCAATAACATTTCAATATCTTTAGATATTATAGATAACAGCTATTATCCTCTTGCTCTGCTAATATTCTGCAGGTAAAAACAACAGCTATATTGTATGCAAATGGCTCAGGTATGCACCCTTAGGCCTGCTGAAAGAAAAACTCAGAATATCACTAATTAATGCATACATACTTGAGGCAAGATAAAAGTGGAAATGACTAAAGAATCTTTCAGAAAACAACTTCTGGTCTGTAATAAAGGTTACAGGACAGGTTAATGTAAGGTGAAGGTATTTAGGATCATGTTAGAACTAGTCCAGTAAAGCAAACCAACACCTGTGTGCAACCTGTACATGAGTTCTATTCATGTTTGTTGTCTTTTACCTGAACAAGTAGCAGCAGAAGATGAGGCTGAGCATGAGGATGAAGAGCCCGATGCCCAGAATGATGATGTAGACGTTGAGCGGCAGGTGGAAGAGCTCTTCAGATGTCATCTTGCAGTAGGGGTCAAAGTTTTGCGATCAAAGGTTACACAAACACCCTAGGAGGATGAGACCCATGAAAAATATACTGAGAATGGACACAAGAGCAACAGAGTTACATTTATACAGCTAAAGCAACATGGCTTAGCTGCCAGGAAGAAAAATGATTACACCAGTGCCTGTGCAGTATCAGAGCAATGGTAGATGATTTTCATAATAAGAAAATGCAATATTCCCTCAGATTTGAATTCATGTCAGGGTGACAGAGCCTCTGCAGCAGTTTTTTAAAAAGGCATTCTGAATCTCATCCCATTGAATATGTATTCAGGTCCAAAATTAATGCATACTTGTGTGGAGGCAGATAAAAATTAAATTTAAAATTCCTACAGATTCTGTAAGTATTAACAGTTTAAACAATAAACACCACTTGCATTCAAACTGCATCATATCCATCATGTTAACATATTATTTATATTTTAATGAAAGATCACCATTTGCTGGTATGTAGGTCTAAACCAAGTGTGTTCTGTGCCAACTTTGTCTTCTCACAAAGAACAAGGCGAGCCAGTGATGCAAACACACATTTTTTCAAAATATATGAAGACTGAAACTTTCTAAACATGAATGGCCACAGTTCACAAAGCTACAGTTAGTAAGTGACCTGAGGAATGTAACTTACATCGTGTAGTATTTGGAGACTTGGCATAATGATGAGAAGAGAAGAATAATTGGTTGATTTTCCACACAGAGTGCACAAAGAGTGTCTTACACATGGCATGTAAGGGCTATTTATCGGATTGAAAGCATTCATGTATTTTGTAGCATTGTATCTGACTAAGAACGATGTTAGCATAAATGTTTTAACAAATTTTGTTATACTGTGGGCAAGCTTCTCTGTTTTATTCCTTAATGAATGATCTGTTTATCTGTTACTTAATTTCAGAGGTTAGTATTGTGTGATGGATCAAATGGCTGTGTGAAAGTGACAAAAACACAATTTTGTATCATCCTATTATGCAGTTCCCCTCAGGTCCCCATAGCTTTTGAGTCTTGTTTTTAGCATTTTGGGTTAACAGTCGCAATTTTACTGTTTTTATTCAGTCTTACAAGGCTTCTCAACCATGTTACTAGCAATAGCAGGCAGCTGTTTCAACTGAATAAGCTCTAAAAAACCCCACTCTCTGCTGAGCAACAACGACAGATATACAAGTTAGCCATTAGCTGGTAAAAATAGTGGAGCACTTAGCAGCCAAAGAGCCAGTTATTTTTCGCACGAGTCAGAAGAGAAAAAAAGAGCTAGAGCATTCACTGGGTGATAACATTAATGTTAACGTACTAATGCTTATGTTGTTAATTTTCACTTAATGTGAAACGTAAGTGTATGCTAACTTTTATGCCATAACAAATTTATGAGGTGATAATATGTCAGTGTTGTTTTCTCAGCTTGTTGCGCTGCCCCAGGGTGCCCAAGAAATCAATTAATGCAGGATCACAGAGGCAATGTAGCCCTGCCATGAAATGGGGGCAACAAATGTGCAAGAGAATAATGTATTACCTGTCCATGGATGGGCAGTGATTGCTTGCATATACAAAGATATGTTCTTCTTACAATAAACCATTCCTCTCCTGGAGGATGGGTCTTTCAGTGTGTTAGTTAAGGGTGTTTTCTGAAATCTATGTGTCCTCTTGGAGGAGTACTAGTCCACTCAGCTCCATCAAAGCCATGCCAGTGTGGTCCACACAGGTCTTCAAGACAAACATATCCCATCATAAATGACCCTGTCTTTTAATCCTGTACTTGCCTGTGTTCATATCATATGGTGGGGATGTGAGATTGGATTTTAGGAGTAATTTTCCATGTAACTTGCAAGGCCTAGCACACAGGACTGCACTGTACCTGTGAAGCCTAGTGTTTCAAGTTGCAGTGTAATTCTGCTAATGTTGTAAGTTTCCTGAACTGCAAAAAGTTTTTGAATGTTGAGAAAAGTTGTGCTATGAATGCATATGCAATGTTGGTGAGTAACAACAGCTGTGAATGTGACTAATTTCTTATTTTATGTTTGAATAAGAAATGAGTAGGAGTGTGAGACAGAGGCAAAAAGCTGTGTAGAGGAAATAAATTTTATTCTTTTGTTCTTGCTGCTTTAAAACTTCAAATTACCTTTATATGTATTGTTACTTAGGCTTAATTAAAGCATCTTTAAGGATTTGTAGTACAGTAGCACTGAACATGCTTTAGTTACTTTTAACGAAATAATACATCAAAGGAATGGGATGGAGTGATGGACAAAACTGTCTGCCAAATGAATAAAATGTAATGTAAAAACTTTATGGCACAAATCCAAAGTAATCAGGATCAAACTGAGTTAAGTTATGGAAGAACACTGTCTATAAAAGAGTATTTAGTTTGTTGTTACTAACAATTATGCTCATGATGCTCAGTGGCACACCAAGGGAGATTTTTAAAGTTCATAGAACCCACAAAAACAGCACCTCTCCAACCTCGCAAACACTTTCATGTAAACTTTTACAACCTTCCCAACACAGGTATGTGTACCACTTTCTTCTTGCTCTTTACAAGTTTAGGTTTTGGCTCAAGGAGAAATAAGTGGCTTCAGCCGAAGGGGCTTAAACATGGCATTTTTTTCTGTCCACATGATACATGCAAGGTTAAGGCCAAGTGCCACAACCCTAAACTGCAATGGTGACCACCTGGCTCAAAAGTTATTTTTTTGTGGAGGGGTCACAGCTGGAGAGTGCTGTCTTCAGTTGTACAGTGGGGGTTTAAGAAAGGGTTTGACAGAAGGATTTAGGTAAAGGAGGAGGCAGTTGTAATCTTAGCACGATGTTAGTAAATCATTGATAGTGGAGCACTTAAAGGTAGGCCACTGTTCAAATGCATGCAGTCTGACAAGATTGGACCTGAATGCTGTTAAAAGGGAACACTGGTTTTGGTTTTATGTGTTTTGGTCAAAAATAATAGAAATGATTTCATAAAAGCATCCTTCAACTTTGTTTTTTTGGATATGTCTACGATAATTTCTTCGGTAAAGATAAACATATTGTGATCATGGTTCCTATTAGTTATGTAGCTTTGCTTGTAAAATGTCACATTTGGATTTGGTCACAAAAGCCTTTCATAAACACAGCAGTAAGTTTGTCAGGTAGTTCTTATGTATTTACTAATAAGTTTGAAGCCAGTTATTTACCAGCCTACGAGTAAATGACTAGCTTAGCGCCAGGTAGCAAATAGCAAATGCTATCAAGTCATGGTGTAGCTAGAGCAGCCAGCTATTGTTAGTCAGTGAAATAAGCCAAAGTAGCCTAGCAGTTAGAACCTAAGTTCTAGGGTGCCTTGAATGTGATGTAGAGCTCTAATAAGGTAATTTTCCATTTAAAAAAAAACATGACGCAATGCCATACAGGCTGCCCTACATGCCAGAAAACTGGATGGTTTCTATGTGTCTCCAAGTATTAAAACATTAAAGAGTTACCTGTGTAATTTTTATAATAGAGTTGTAATTGTTATACTTTAAATCTGAATCACACAGTAAAACTTTTTTTAACCAGGAATTTGAACTGCTTCACCGTAAAAATGTATGACTTCTGGTGCCCTTTCCTTTTTTTCGCCCCTTAGATGACCTGACTCTGCCACTGGTGGAGCCCATTTGAGGGTGAAGCACAGGCGAATTACAACTAGTTGTAATACAACTCTGTTTAACGCAGTGATGTGTATATCTCCACTTAGTGAACACTTCAGTTATTACTAATCCAAGTTCGAGCCTGCCAAAAAGGGTGCAACTGGCTCAAGGAGACTTACCGTTACACAACTGGACAGGATGCATCAAATGTGTCAATGTGAGTTAGCAAACTCAGAAAATCTTTGGGGCTGTGATATCCCCAATAAATCAAAGTCTGGTTTCCACAGAAGAAAAAGCTTTGACCTCTATGTCAACTACTTCGGCTAGTTTATCCTGATAGTTGAGAAAGTAAAGGTGTTAGGAGTAAAATCCTTAAGGTCTTGAGCAGACCTCAACAGACCTCCTGTTGCTCAATATGACATTTGGCTGATCTGAAAACTAACACCTAAATCTACAATGATGATCTATCCAAAAATGATACAAACATCCACCTTGATTAAGATTTCAGAGGAAGAAAGGTAGGTATTCCTATGTTATTTTCACTGGCAGACAGAGAAAATAGTCCATGAGATAACCCTCTGAGCCCTAGAGATCAAAAGACACCAAAGTAACTGATAGTATGAGGAAATAGACTATACTACAAACCCCATCCAGCACTCTGGTTATATACCTTTATTTTAGCGCAGTCTCTGCTTTTCTGTTTTGTCTCCTCTTCAAAACATTGTCACGAGTCCCTTTTGTCTTCCTCTTCTTTTCTTTTCTCCCCTCCTTTCTTCTCTCCTCTGTCCTCTCTTTTTAGATCTCCATGTTGTTCTCCTCTTCTCTGGCTCTAAAAAACTGCTGTGGCCAATTTTGGAGAGACAAAGGGAAGGACATGGATGGGTTTCCCGGCAGCAGCAAGCAGAGTAAGCCAGGAAGGGAAGCAGTGAGGCAGGCAGGCAAGCAGGCAGCCTCAGTGTTTCTGTGGAAGGCAGCGACTCATCTCTTCCTCTGCCTTCCTGCTCTGAACAAAGAGCACAGAGAGGTGTATGACACAGGAAGACAATGCAGCTAATGTTAGGTCAGATCCAGGCTCTCCTCTGTTCTCCTGTATTTTCTTCTCATATTCACTCTCCACCTCTCTCCTTCCTCGTCTCTCTTCTCCACTTCTCGTCTACAGCCCTCAGTTTGTAAACAGATCCCTGCTCATGTGATTCGCTGTCTGCATCACAGCTCTCCTTTCACCACCCCCTCCTTCCTTATTTCTCCCTCCCTTGCTCTCTCTCTGCCCGCCCGCCTGCCTGCCCTCTCTTTACCTCTTGCCTCTCCGCCCCCACCTTTCCTTTGCAGCTGCAAGCTATTACTGAAGTAGCTGCAGAGCAGATGACAGACAGGCAGATGTGGAAACAGGCGTGGGGTGAGGCAGTGATAATATGGTTACAAGGTTGTTTGATTGATTACATGCTATTTGTAGAATTGATCAGCACCAACTGTCATCTATACAAACTCTTTCTGTTTATAGACAGATTAAAACCTCAGTTGATTCAGCTGGGGAATTGTCATCCATTTTTTTACCAAGGCTGGACTGTAAAATGAAGCCCCACTGGTTTGTGATAATGTAATTGATTATTAAAATTATTTTATTTAAACATTTTAGTGCCTCTGAAGCACAATATAAATCCAAATAATAGGGGCCTGAAGGCAACACCTGTATTGGGCCCCACAACTAGTTTTAAAGCTTTCATTGTTCCTATTTATAATGTATTTTTAGGCAGTTAATTTTACTAAATAAATTGCCCAAAGCAGTTTTTTTCCCAGTGAACACAAAAGTGGGTCACACCAGCCCTAATTTTCACAACTGTCAATACTGCAACTTTCAGTGTCACCTTAAACATCTCAAAGATCTCAGAGGATCATCAATGCAAAAAGAATCCATCTGTAAATCTATCAGGCCTTACATTATAGCCTCCATACCTTGAGCTGAACACTTTAAACACTTTAAAAATTAAAGTAAATGAGGGAGCTTCCTACCACATTTGCAATGCTTTGTCGTGATGGTAATGTCTCTAACATGCATTTATAAAAATGCATGCATGTCTCTATAAATGTAATAGCCAATAATCAAATTAATTCAAGTAAGGTTCAAGAACACTATATACTGTTAACTTGCTTTATTGATTACAGTTCACTGACATTAAAAGCTGTTCTCTTTTTCTCCAACAATTACAATGATCGATGTTCAATATATGAGACCAAAACATCATTTTGTTTCCCAATACAGCAACAGCAACTTATGATGTGTATGATCATTTTTATATATACCATATAAACTGCATTACCAAAGCAAAACACAAGCAAAATATATTTTTTACTTGACCTACACAGTGAATTTGCTTTAGAATAGTATCTTAATGATAATAACTAAATAATAATACATAATTACATGAAGTATTACATTTTTTTTTTTAATTTAGGTCAGAAAAGTGGTCAGATTTCAAGAAGTATTATTCATCCTGTGAAACAGTTTAATAATGTCATCCATCCATTCTGGAGGATCTTTTTTTTAAGGCTGAAAAATGAAGTGTGTCTACGGGCCATTGAACGAAAGCAGCATGTTCGCAGCAGAAGCTTCAGTCCTGCATCAGTGTTTAAACAGGATACATTCAGTCATTGTTTTGGCAGTCAGGGTGATCTAAATATTTCAGGTTTTGATTAAGCACACACACAAATTTGAGTGCAATGCACAAAAAAAGGAAGAGAGCGATTTTTGAAAAGGCAAATCTGTTCTGATAGGTGCATATCAAATGGATTCAGGACATCTCAGCCTCTGTTGCTTTGATTTTGCCCTGTTTTTTTCAAAAGTGCAAAATTAAATCAATATTTTCCCTTTCATTTTAATGCATAAATTGTATTCATTATCAGATATCCGTCAGAATAAAGTTTATGAAGATATTAAGGTTTTAACAACAGATGACGAGAAAGACACAGAAAGAGAGAAGTCAGCAGAGAGTCCAATAATATGAACAAAAATGATACAGACTGAATATCAGGTGGCTAGCACAGGTCAAAAATGTAAATAAAGGTAGCAAATCATCAGTTTGGTAGAATGTGAGTGAAATACAGTTCATATAGACAACACAAACCTGATGTTTCGAGCTTTTTTTCCTGCAGCTGGTTGAGTTTTTTCTCTGCTCTCTAATGAGCAGCACCATGGTTCTCTTAAAAACAAACACATTTTCTGTTGTCCCAATGTGTTTGTTTTTTGCTGCTACTTTATTTCAAATGCTCTCAGCTGACCGCATGAACTAAGCCAAGTGAGGAAACACTCTGGAGTTCAACCAAACAACTAAATACACAACTTGGTGCCCTAAGGTTATTGGCCAGAAAAATTGCAGATTCTCAGCTCTGCCAAGTCAGGATTTGTGCAAGCACTGAGTTTATTTCTCTCTCTAGAGCTGCTTTGACATATTTGTAGAAGTAAAATCACCACCTTTTCAATGATTTCATTTGATTTAAGTTGTCATGAATAACCTGAACCATAATATATGCATTATAACACTGAAATCTGTGTTTTTTAGTGGGTTTCAACTTGCTAATCTTAAAAAATTCTCTACCTTCTCTGTATAATCTTATAGATGCTGTAATAATGTGTTAAGAAGGAAATCCTGACCCACCATGCATCGTGGAAAGCGACAAGAATGACTGAGCAGGTCACAGCAACTTTTCCACATAAATTTTGTGACCACATACATACTATATTTGTTGTTTTTTTTCTGGAATCAAACCCAGTCTAAAGAGCTTTACATGCTGCATTTTTTGGTATCCAAGTGTGAATGAAGTCATGCTTTTTAAAATGAAGGCAACTAGTGATTGTCAGTTTGTTTTTTATTTCTATGGAGCCATCTGTTTAGTTTGAGCAGGAAAACATTCATGTATTTGTTCTTAGAAATATCAGTAAACTGCAGAAACACTGTATAATTATACTGGGATCAAAAGGGGTAAACTTGCGTCTGTAACTTACATCTGCTAATACCCGAAAAATTTTAGGGATTATTCTGCATACTTTATCATTCACAATATTTATTTGAATGAAAGACATCTGTTGTTGCAACCATCCAAACTCTGGAAACAATTGCAACATAATTCAAAAGCATTAAATTTTCAAACCAAATTTTTCTTTTTGTCTCAATAAGCACAGCATTCTGAAAGTATGTATTGTTTTCAATTATTAATATTGTATTTTCTATTCAGACTCACTTCCTTGTATTTTTTTAATGTACATTACAAATTTGCATTTGGTCAACCTATCCCCATATCAACCTCATAATAACTTACATGTGGAAAATAAGGTCGTGTGGTCTGTTATGATTGGGCTGCTTAGCTTAGAGACGGAGGATGATTGCAACAGGTTGTTGCAATCATCCCCACCCTATTAGCCATGACAGAAAATCATGTTCAAGCTAAACATACTGACACATGCTAGCTATGTTAATAAGAAGTAAACAAAACAAAACACAACAAACCTGAGTAAGTTTAGAAAAGTTCATGAATACCGTCGGGACAATATGACAAAACACAGATTATGAATAAAAAATTCTCTTAATTTTCAGTATTTTCTTTTTTTTTTCAATAAAAGCAGGAATAGATGCTAAACGGTCCTCCTGGTGGGTGGAGGGTCTAAATAAGCATGTGCAGTGTGAGTGTCATCAGTCAGGCATGTTCCTGACAAAGAAGGCTTGTAACAACAGTACAACAGTCCTTGGTTTTCCCTACCTGGGATGTCAGTTCTCAGTCAGTTTGAGCACATTTTGCTTGATTGATTATTTAATTTCAACAAGTAATTTTTCCTTAGTTTAAGTGTTTAACCCACATTTCTGTACATTTTTATATGTGTGCATAAAAATTTGAGCCAAGCTAACAGGTCCCTCATGACAAGTTCTGCTTAAATCTGTTCATCTACATCTTCCTTCTCAAAAACCCTGGTCCTGGCTCACTGCTAAGCAGTGACTTCATTCTCTTGTACTGGCAAGAAAAAGATAAATTAAAACCATAAAAAATAATAAAATGCATAGTAGAATGATATATACAGTGCTGGGATCAGATGGATGACAATTCCCGTGGGGGATGGAGTTCCTGCCCCAAACTGACAGAGGGAACACAACAGTTTTTAGCCTTTTCCTGAACTTGCTCTTTGCACATTAAACTGTGTGCTGCTTATGAGAGGAGCAGCTGAGACTGAAATCACTGAAGCCTTCCTCAACTCCACCTGCTACACTCAGCAATATTTCATTTTTATTTACCTTTTCCGGAATTTTTTCTCTTCTGGTTCTGGTTTAATTATTTAATTTCAATTATTCATTCCCTCACCACCCAAAACCACAATTCCATCTCCCACCTTTTTTTTTTCCGTTTGTCTGTTTGTTTTAACAGAGACTGAAGCTGCTTCGTACAACAGCAGGCTTGGTTCCAGGTACTCCTGCATGAGGCAGCTCTGGAGCTGAGCTCAGACAGGCTCAGGTGTTATTTATCTTTTATTTGCTTTAAGTTATTACTTTTTGTATTTTGCAGTTGTTTTCGTATCAGAATCAACTTCCGTTCACATGAAGGTTAGAAGGTGAAACCATAAAAATGAAGTCAAAGATAAAAAACAAACTAGGTCGATCTAGTGGCTGGCATGCAGAAGTGCAGCATGTGGCTCACTGATGTTCTGGAAAGTCAAGTTAGTTATATCTTCATATTGAACCACAAAACAGAAGCTTTAAATTAACTTTGCCGCAGTTTCACTAATCAATGTGTGTTTCAGGATCCTGTATATCTAGCAAGGATTTTAAAAGCTATTGTACAAAACACAGCAATATCATTATTTGTAATATTTTTTTTGAGTTTGGTTTCACTGAGACTTAAATGTTGTTTTAGAATGTAGTATGTAACTGTTGTGTAATTTCCAGGAAACAAACATATTTATATATTTTGTGCATTTTTAATATACTCTTTGAAATCTTGGATAAAAGCACAAATTTAGACATATCAGTATTTTATTGTATTGACAATAAAATACAATCTCAGGCCTTCCTAAGTATATCATAAAGGTTCTTAGTAACGATGTACCATGACTTAGTAAAGTCATGTAAAAATGTTTCTCACATTGATCTTGTGTGTAACTGAAAACTGAGATGCAACACAAACTCGTGAATACAATCATAAAGTCATTCTATGTAAATAATTCATGCGAGCAAAACCTTTTGTTTATGTGAATCTGTGTTCTTATTGCTGTTATATTTAAGATTAAGACCAGCTAGGATCTTTTTGAATAAATTCGTAACTTTTACATTTAATTTGTATTCGGAGAGATTATCCAGCAACTTTTGTATGCTGTTTCCTTATTGCAGCAAAGATATTCAGAGGATCTATTTAGAGTTTTCGCTCAAACGACAGCTTCTGCTTCAGCTTCAGCTGCTGTGTTGTTGCAGAATCATGTGGAAACCATGTTCAGTCAGGCTGGCTGCTGTAGCGTTCTGGCTATGGTAGTTTCAGAGGTCTTGTAAGACGCAGAGGATTTACAGCACACCATGGTGCTGTTGATAGCTATCCACATGCTGTCCTTATTGTAGCCCATGTCCCACCATCTTTGACTGCAAAAGAAACATCAAAGCTTTGGGAGCCAGTGTAGAGCTCATTTAGGAAATCCATGAAGGTGGAGACTATGCTTGGAAGCATCACCAGGGCCATTTCTTTCTCCACTTGTTGGGTCATAATTTTTTTAAATTACATACTGGAATCTGCAGCAATATATAGCATTTTAAACTTTTAATACATGCCATAAATACAAGGCCAATCGTGCAGTTAAAAGACTTGAAGAAATGCATAAATAAGTAAGGAGAAAATACACAACCATCATTATCATTACTCTGTCCCTCTGTTCCTCATGTTCATCTCCATTCTGCTCCAGGTCAGACTAATGTTGTAACTCACTTCAGTTTAAGAATTAGTACCTT
>JAPZDZ010000003.1:3458641-3477979 GCA_029783805.1 Acanthurus tennentii
ATAAATGTTTTAACATGACAAATCGAGTTTAATTGTATAGTCAGTGAGATAGTTCCATAAATATACTCCTGGAAAGACAAAACAATGTGCTTCTGCTGGCCTCACTGTAATCACTGCATGAGAGCAAACACAGGCTGTGATGGTGTAATCACACTGTAAGTGTATATTTGTCCCAAGTGTCATTCACAATCCCACATTTTAGGTTGAACTGCTCTGATCAGCCAGAACCATCCTAACTGTGGATCACTATTCTCTACATCTCCTCTCTCTCTCTCGCCCCCTCACACTCTCTTTATTAATTTAATTTATAAATCAATTCATTTTAATTTATTTAATGTATTTATTAAAAATATATAATTCATCTCATATTTTCTTTGAACAAACCACTATTGACAACACTGCAACAGTTGTAGAACATGCTGAAACAAGTTCAATCTTTGGCAACTCCCGCCCTTGGATTCATTTTCTGATAGTTTTAAAATCCTGTTAAACTAATCCAATGACACCTGTACACCTGGTCCAGATTGGTTGTTTAGATTGCATTATGCCTTTGTCCACTTATACTTTGACGAATACTCATTAGTGTAAAAATGTAAGAAAGTTTGTTAGTTATTTTTATCCACATCAAAGTGGTTGTTGGAAGACAACATTAGTATTACATGTGTGGAAAATTCAGTGATACAATGTCTGATCATTATCATTTTGCTCAGATAGAAAGCCTCTGAGTCTGTGCCTTTAACAGACGAACAAGGTTAACTTGGTTTGACTGTCTGTCCATGTCAGGAGAAGAGGTCACAGTGATTTCAGTATTTTTTGTAAGGATCAGGCTGAATTTTAACCCCTGAGGACTTTCAAAGATAGTCTAAAAATGAGATTGCAAGCTGTCTTTGTAGCTGGTCAAAGAAAAGTTCAGAATGCATTTTGAACAGACACATCACCAATGGTGCTCTTGCTGTGAGAGCTGGGTGATGAGAGAGCAAAAGAGAGGCAAAAGAGAGAACAGAAAATGTTTAAAAGTATAGTCTGTATAGCAGAACAGAACAGTACATAAAATTACAATTTAATTTGAAAGCCTCTTCTTGCAAAGGTCTGTGTCTGAACATATATTTAGGCTAATTTAAACTTCTGTTTAGCAAGAGGTTAAGCTTTGGATTGGATAAATCCACCAGAAAAAAATCCTTGACCTGGCAACCCAGTGCCTCTTTGTGAGTAGACCCATACACATGTTGTGACACTTTCACTGCATTAATTCACTTGGCAAACACTCTTATCCAAAGCTACAAACGAGGAACAAAAAAACACCCACATATGTCAAGGAGAGGCTTTTGGAGGAACACTTAGTTTCCTGTTCTACCTGATGCCCCATAAATGAACTAACATGTTGGTACATGGCAATTTTTTTTTTTTTTAAAAAGAGAGTGGTGGAGAATATGGATTAAACTCAACAGTTACATGGGAGGCAGACTTTAGAGTAATACTCAAATATCCCAAAACAATGATATACCAAAGACATAATAACTACAATTTGATTCATATTTAGATACATTTTTAGATTCATCATGTCTTTTTTAATTAGCTGAGTTATTACATCATACAGTTAATTTATTAACTCAAATTGTACTTGTAGGTCAGTGCTTTTAGTCACACAGTCTGTCATTTCTCCAGCAGGGGGCACTCCAGGATTACATGTCAAATGCAGTAATTTCAAACACTTGTGTTGCAGAGGATGGCAGTGTAATTTGTTTATAAAATATCCTGACTGAAGCATGGACTGGAGTGGCAGACTAATTAGAGGTCAGTAGAGTGTTCTTGTCTTATCTTAACTTTTTTTATTTCCTGCACCAACTATCACTATGTGATAGCAAAATAAATTATTTTGCTGTTTAAAACAAACAAAACAAATACAAAACAGAACTGACTTGCCAATTTTTGTTGTCATCTCAGTAATTAGTGAAATTGTGCACCAGTTTTCATTTTTCCTTTTCATATTGAAGGCTTGTATGCCAAGGTGGTCTGTTTTTCTTTCCAGGCACTGGGTCAATGGCACAAACCCAAGCCCACGCAACAAATTACAATGTTTTTTTTTTTAGCTGATTGCCACATGGAGGTCAGCCCCCTAGTGTGGTGCAATGTTAATATATGTAAATGGCCTACCATGCCCTAACCAGACAGAACAAGATTTGACCAGCCTACGCCTGACAGAGGTTGCTTACCTCCAAACTTCACACGTGTGTAACAATAAATTCCAGCACTGCACTAACAGCTCAGTCCTGCTGACAGACTGCCTGAAGGCAAGTTGACTCTTAGTGAACAAAACTCTGGAATACATACTTTTCAAAATAAAATTATTTTTTATAATATCAGACTGGTGTAAATTTTACCAGGCATAGCCTCCTCTTTAGATGAATAGCACTAGCTACCACTTATCTTAATATTAAGCTTTTATTTTTGCATTATGAAGATTAAGTTTTTCACAGTTGCATGGGTTGAGACCCTTTTCTAACCACTATGACTTCACTGGCAGTGAATATGCTAATTTCTGAGAGTCCAAACTTACACACACTTACAGGTTTTAAGTTTATAAGTATTCATGATATATGGTTTAGATATCCAAGAAAAAATGGGTATGAATTAAGAAAACATTCTTAGATAAAGAGAATGCAAGACATGGTGATTTGTCCTGCATTTTGAATTTGTTTACAAATCTGATGTCTCAATCAAAATCACAGGTATGGACAACTAGGGTCATACAGGACATGTAAATGATAAACCACAACAGTTCAAGCAGTAAACAGTCACAGGACTGCTCCTTGAAAAGTGGGCTGACCTGTTTGTGTCTAGACGTGTGTGTATCGTTTCTTCGTAATGTAGATGATTCTAGTAACATGGCAGTAACAGTAACAAAGCATAAAGGCCATCACATATCACAGAAGTAATGGGCTTTGAAATCTTGTTTGTTAATAACAAAGGCTCAGATATAGGCCAACTATCTAGGGTGTAAGACTGCTCCAACAGTGCATAGTTACAATAACTTTAAGATGGAAAACAATCATTTTCGTGTTGTACTTATAAATAAGTGAAATTTTGTGGTACTTATATTTTGTGAGGCATAATTGTACTTTGCACCTAATTACAGGCAGATATCTACTTGCTATGTAGTGCACTGACATGCAATATGGGCAAAACAGAATGTTATGCACTGAAAAATCATAATGCACAAATAGTGCCAAACAATGAGCAACTGTAAAATGCAATGCAATCAAGGCAGATATTGTTGCACTTGTGCATTTTCATTAACTTATAGTTCCTGAACAGGAAAGAAAAAAATGGCATTTGATTTCCTATCCAAATGCACAGAAGAGGAACAATAAGTGAAGTGATTTAGCAAAATAGCATTTCACCACCAGACTTCTTTGAATAACACAAATGATTCGTAGATTCTTTGGGACATACAGACATAAAGAAATGAGAGGTAGACAGTGTTGCTGGGTAAAGACTCTGACGCCCTTCGAAAAGTCCTCCCTGAAAGACTTTACTGGGTTGTGTACTGTCTCCACTACACACCAAATCCAGTATTTTTCCATCAAGTAGCGCGCTGGACCACGTGACCACAGAGAAGAAAAAAAACGCTGTCATGTTTGCATCCTCAATTGACAGCGGTGCACACTGTACTTGGCTCTCAATTAGCAAAATAAAGACATTGATGCATAATTTCATGCATCTGCTACTACTACCGTTGTTCATTTATGAAGTTCACTGGTCACTTTGTTACTGTTGCCCATTCGGGAAACAAATTCTCCTCCAGGTCGTTTTTCTAACCCCGTGCGTTCATGATCATGTAACCACTCCCACTCGTGGCTGGTGGAAAATTACCAGCTTACAAGCAACAGGCAAATGAATGTTACTTGCGGTTTATCACATCATTCAAGTCAAAAGGGTACCTATATGTGATGGTCAATGTGCTTTCAGGATATGTTACGTTTAAAAGTAGCAGGACCTTCACAGAGACTCAAAGGGGATCAAATATTTTGACGGCATTAGTTTTTCGACTCGTTTAGTATGCGCGTGCAACAATGCTAAGTAGCATTTGCATCTATAAAGGTAATGTATAAATTCATTCTCGGAAGTAGCATCGACAGCATTCGCTTACTTATTCGCTATTCTGATAAGCGGAGTCATGTACAAGTCCATTCTGCATGGGAGTCTGCCCTCTTTTTCTCTCCGGGCGGAGTAGTCGCGTGGGCGCTTGAGCGAATTGAAACAAACTGACAGGTCAATAATCAAATAGGACACTATCTAGGAAGTCTCCGCCAAACCCAAAGCCAATCAGAACGCGGCGTGGGCGTAACCCCAGTCCAAACTTTACGCGGCGCCATCGGCTGAAAACTAAACCGAGATGGAATCTCCCAGTCTGAACCGGTTTCAACCGGTTACGAGTTAGTTGCTTGAGAGAGGAGAGGAGGCGCAAGCACGCAATCTCCACACCGCCCCGCTGGAAAATTATTAGAATAACGCATTAATTAGTGAATTAAGGTTTACTTTGTTTCGTAAAATGTATCGGAGTAACATACTGCTGGGTTTGCCGTGACAGTAGTACTGGAATCCACATTAGTGGTTCTTACCAGCCAGACATCACTCACTGCTGGAGCTGGAGATAGTCAACGCTGCAGAAATAGGAAATCTTTTCTAATCAAGAGTGACACTGAAGTACTCACTATATCTTGTAGCTTCTTTGGCATACGCCAGTCTTTTCAGTCAGAGCCTTGGACTTTAGGTAGGTAACTGAGGTGAAGTAAAAACCTGCCATGCTGTGATTAACGTTTCTTGGCTTTAAGTTTCATTTTCAGGGAATAAAATGCACATTTCTGTGGTTATTAAGTTGTGTTATGTTGTAGCTTACGAAGCCTGTCATAGTGCTCCTGAATATACAAGCTAATTCAGAATGAAACAGCATCAGTTCGATAACAAATTGCCTTCGACTGCTTGGTAGCTAAGTTACCATTTACCACTTTATAAGGATTAGCTTACGATGGCTGTCGGATAAAGTGCTGCAACTTAACCTAACTAAATGCATAACTAACTAAGCCCAACGTTACGTGCGCCACTGCAGATGAATAAGTAACCGAACGCTGTATGACTAAATCCGTGCCTCTCCCACCAAAGCAGCATCACTCGTGTGCGTGATGTGAGCGGATGTCAAGTTGATGTTGCTAGGTATGTTGCATTTGCCCGTGTTAACTAACTAACTATATCTGTGAGCAATATAAAGCGTCTGGACATGACACTTTTGGAATAAACCGTTACCATTCTTTCTGGAGTGTAGCCACAGCACAAAGCGTCAACTTCCCCAAACAGCGCTGTTAAATGTTTGTGAGTGAAATTCATGTATGAACGCCCTCCGTCCCCGTTACCTTTGGTGGGAGTGGTTGTAGTGAGTGTTGGAGGACCACATGTCAGTTGTGAGTGCAGCACACTGCTAGCATCCGGCTAAAAATATAGCGTAAAGGTTAGGAAATATTTGCATGACGTATGCTAGGTCCGCGTGCACGCTGTTTACAATAGCCACGTTATGGGTAATACTGGTATCTGTCAGCATGGTTGTACTACACATTCATTATTCAGTCTTTTTAACCGCCGCTGCCTGCTACTTGAGTCGAGGTCGGTGTTTGGAGGAGTGAACTCCATCACTTGCAGATGTAAACAACGTGACGTCGCCTGGTATATCCGGCACGTGGCTTAGTTAAGGTTATTAACTAGGTCGCAGAAAAAAGGTGCTCGATCAGTAGATCAAAGTTTGCGGCGTGGACAGGCTGAGCAGTCTGTTGCCCGCCTTATGCCACATTTGAATCTGTTGTTTATTTGAACCGACGGGGAAATGTCATTGACTTTGGTTTTATGAATGGTTTACTCAGCTATTTTGAAATCAGTATTAACCTTTTATTTTGCAAGATAAACCCCTCATATCACCATTGCAATTAAAATTACCTGAAGTTTTAAAATAATTACAGTAACAGTCTGTTCAGTAACTACCCACTGAAAACGATATTAAAGAACAGTTTTCTTTGCCATGCGAGTTCTTACTATTAAGCTATAACCTCTGGGCTAGACAAAGCTTTCTTTTCCCTTGTTTCCTTTTCAAATAGTGACAGGCTTGTGACACCACGAGCTTAACTTATTAAAATAACAGTTCACTGGTGGGTCTGGGGGATTTTTGTTTTGTGGTCAGCTGTTTGGCGTTGTTTCTAAACACACATTTCACATGACTTTGCCTATTGAATGTGTTCAGTGCACTCATGACCCCCCCAATCCCTTGCTGTCCTTGTTGCAGAGCTCTATGCCAGCAATTATGACAATGTTAGCAGACCATGCAGCACAGCAGCTGCTGGACTTCAACCAGAAACTGGATATCAACCTGCTGGATAATGTGGTGAACTGTTTATATCATGGGGTTGGACCACAGGTATGTTGTGAATCATACACAAATGCTGTGTGTTTGTGTTTGTGAAACATATAATTAAGTTTTGAATTTAAGTTAAAAATATCTGATTTTGACAAACTCATATTGTCTATACCACAAATCAATTCCATTTCACACCTGACTTAAAAAACATTGTTCACTGTATGTAAAAAAAGAAAGAAAAGATAAGCAGTGACAAATGTAAAGCAGGGTTACAGCACAGACATATCTAGAAAGTGCTGACATCTCGTCATTTTTAAATTTTTTTTAATGTATTTCCAAGTTTCTTTAGGCATCTCAATGTTAAATCTTAAGTGCCATTCATATTTGTATTACAGCAAAGAATGGCACAAGAAGTGCTGACACATTTGAAAGAGCACCCAGATGCCTGGACGAGAGTGGACACCATCCTCGAGTTCTCCCAGAACATGAACACCAAAGTAAGCCAACTCCAGTCTAGAAAACATTGATGGAGAGACACTTATTTGTGCTTTGAGGAAGTGTATGCTGTCACAAATACAATCTGGAAAGCAAATAAATAATTAAGCAAAACAAAAGATTAAATTGAGTCAAAGTGGTTTGCTCACAGAAAATGCATATCATATTAAAGATGCTTTTTGGTGGATCCTTTAGTAAAAGCAGCTTCATGTTCTGTGAGTGCACATTGTAAGTGCAAACGGACTACGCAGAAATTGAATATGTCGTCATGACGGTATTTGCACTATGCCCTAACTCCTGAGTTATGCAGAACGTCTGCTCTTCTGATAAAATGGATTCAGCTGGATCAGAAGATGCCTGATAAGCAACTGAATTTGCTGCTCAACTCCTGGTGGTAATATCATACAAAACTAAATAGGTCTTTTAAGAGTCTGCTTATTTGGGCCTAAATGGGAACAAACTTTGCTATTTTACCCAATTTCTTACTCCTAGCAATTGGCAATATTCATTTTTTTTAACCAATTTAGTTTGTTTATGTGAAATCAGCAGCAATTTCTATGTAACTGTGCTCTCTACAAATGTCCATCTCGAGTTTTTTTCCCCTTTGAAATGTCATCAAGAAAATTCTCAAATGCTAAATAATTTGACATGTATACATTTTAGCAAATAGGATTGTTGAATTTTACATTCTAACACTGTTGCTTTTTCCTTGCTTGTCATATAACAAATTAACTGCCAAAAGCTAATAGTGTCATATTGCCTGTGACAGGGCAATCCTTGAAAGACTCAATCATTCACAAGCAAGGACAGAGTTAAGTTCACCACTTTGTGAAAAACTATGTGGGTGAATAGTTCAGCTGTTTTAAAAACAATGTTTCTCAAGGCTTAATTGCAAGGAATTAGGGGATTTTCAATCTACAATCCATTACATTATTAAAATGTTCAGAGAATTTGAAGAAATCTCCTCACATAAGGGGCAAGGCTGAAAACAAAACTGAATGCCTGTGACTTTCAGTTCCTTTGGGGATATTGCGTTTAAATCTGATAAGATTGTATAAAGAATATAGACTTTTGTAGGTAAACACAGTTCTTTGTGGCATCTGCAAATACCAGATAGGACTCTGCCATGTGGAACAAAACCCAATTAGCAAAATACCCCTAAATGCTGCGGACATCTCGGCATATGCACATCTGAGACAGACTTAAGTAAAGTGAAAAAGTGTGATGTGGTCCGGCAAGGCTGCATTTCCCATTTGGGCTGAAGAGGGAAAAGACCATCCATATTGTTACTAGCGCAAGTTTAAAAGTCAGCATCTGTGATGGCATTAGGGTATGTCAGTGCCCGTGACCTGGGTAACTTGCACATCTGCAAAGACACTAGTAATGCTGAAAGGTCTTAGAGCAACATGCTTCAATCCAGGTGACTTCTTTCAACATTTCCCATCTAATTCTAGCAATACAGTGCCAAGTGACATTCTACACATGTTACAGCAGCATTCTTGCTCCATAAAAGAGAGTGGAGACTAAACAGGCCTTGCATGCAGTCCACATTTACCTTTAAAAAAGTGTGGCAAATTTTTAAGTGCATAAAGGCAATAGAGACAGCAGACTGTTAAGCAACTAAAGTTGTATGTCCAGCAATAATGAGAAAAAAATTAATACCAGAATTTCAACCATTTTGTCTTCAGTTCCTAAAACCATGCTGGATGAAAAGGTGATGTTCACAGTGGTAAACATGCCACAATCCCAGCTTTATAAACGCATACAATTCAGAATGAGTGTATGTATAAAAAAAACAAAGTTCATTGGTTTCATGAAAAATATTTTGTCTTTGCACTGTATTCAGTTGAATATATTTCTAATAGAATATGGAAACCGTTTTTTTTTTTTTTCATTTACATATTGTCAGCCTTTTTAGAGTTAGGGTTGTACACAGGCACATTTGCATGGCCAGGGACCTGGGGTATGTGCAGGCGGTTACTTCACCTCCTATAAAGATTTAGTGCAACATATGGTAACTGAAGTTAAAAAACACACAGCAAACTTAAAAAAAAGGTTGCAGGTGTTAGCATTTAGTTTGAATGAATTCTCACCTCCAGCACGTAAACAACCCTAAACCCACAGTCTCCCTACTTACTGCAGTTAAACTTTAAAGCAGCTAAAACATTCAAACTGTTGTAAACAGCATTTAATATGAGTATGATTTTATATAGTCTGAATTTTTATAATTAACAACAATAGGTAATTGATTATCAAAATTATTTACATCCCTCCCTTCTTTCATCTTTTATTTGAAGTCCTCAAACTTGCAGATAGTGTACCTGCAGCAAACTGCATGTTCATTGTGAACCTGGTGATTCAGTGTTTAGAACTATTCAGGGATTCACAATTGTGTTAAAAAAAAATGACTATGATACTTAAAAATATTTCACCCCATCCAGAAATCTGATGTGCTTAGCAAAAAATTATTCTATAACCTGACCAAAAAGTACAGTGCATTCAGAACTTCCTCAAAGTACACAGCGTGACATTTGCCTTTTTCTTTTTGGCTTGCCTTAAGGATTGCTCTTAACAGTGACTTTCATTACTAATGTCTAAGTTAATGTATCAACAGAACTTTTTTTAGTTTAAATTTGGACTTTGCCAAAAAATAGGGTCATCAGAGGAAAAAAGGGAGCAAAGAGCAAAGCGTAAACTCCTTGAATTCTGCATTTATGTTGTTTAATCAGTTTAAAAAGTGCATAATATCAAAGTACAATGAACACTTGGCTTTTGGCTCTTGCCTAGTAACTACAGTAATTACAGTAATTATATTTGGAAAAGATGAAATGAATTTAAACTGTGACTATTTGATATTAATCACAATGTTCCATTATGTTTATGGCTTGTAATAGGAAGAAAAGGGGTGTGTCATCCTGTGCATCATGACACAGCTAGGCTTTGACGGCAGGCCTCCACAAGGTCTACCCTTTTTAAATTCCCTTTGACTGAATTCTGTTCATCCGTTTCTATTGCATCTGTTTCATTGGACAGAGGGAGGGTGCAGGCTGCAGTCAGTAGGATCTATTGTAGAGAGAAAATCTGTTGATGGCTTAATTTCACCTGTAGGGATCATGGCTCTGCTCCCGCCTCACCCTTCTCTCATTTTTAAGTGCATCCTCCTTCTCCTCTCCCCTATGTTTCCCTCAGTTCTTCAGCCAAGACCCATAAATAGTGTGCTTTTGCCAGCTAAAAAGTTGCATTTGGCAGTTTAACTGCTAATTGTTTCTGTCTTTTTTACCTCTTGTGGTGGATTGTGCAAAGTGTGGCAGTTAAAGGTGAAACAAAACATGCTAGAATTGTGTAAAGCAATCCAAATGACACCTGTCCATTGTACACAGCCAGTGTGCCTGAAAGGAAATTTCACCTTTAATCTTCCCGCATTCATTGTCTGTAGCACATTGATAATCCCGCTTAAACAACATTCTGTATGTGCCATTCATAATTTTTTGGAATAGTTTTACTCCTGAATTGATGATCCCTACAGTTGAAACAGTCAGTTGAAATAACACTAGATCAAAAACTAATAAATGATTAAATAATTATTTCTTCATGCTTCACCATTGAGCAATCAGAAATTAATATGGGGCATAACCTGTGGTTGGTCTTGCTGTTCCTTATGACACACCAGTTTAAGGGATTTATTTAGCCTTACCATTGACTTGAACCATAATCTGTAATTAAGTGTTGGTTTAGGGTTGGGTATCGATGAGACTTTATAAAGAGTCTATTGGTTTGGATCAAGGCATCAAGTAAGTACCCACCAACAGTAAAATGCTTGTAATACATGCATTTTGTACCCTGCTTTGGATTCTGATTACTGATTCTGTTTCTTAGTAAGTACTCTTTCAGGTTCTCAGCATGCTTTTTGAGTAATAAAATAAACTTAATAATAAAAAAGGGGTCAACTGATATGGGGTTTTCAGTCAACTTCGCTGATACCTATAGAGCACAGTGACTGATTATCATTTGTGTTGTTCAATTGTTCCATGCACATTATAATATGATATAACATATAATATATTACAATATAATATACCTGGATGTCTAAGCCAATAACATGTTAATTTAGATGGAATTATTATTCATTAATCAAAATCAAGAAATAAAACGGGGTAATGATGAAGATTTCAGAACATGATTTGTAATAATGGGGAGTGGAAAGCAGTATGCCAGAGGTGATGCCATTTAGCCACAAATTGTAATCATAATATAACATATAACATATTTAACAAGAGCAAGTCAGGGTTTTAGGTTAGATTGTCATTTGGGATGGGAGACTGAGTAAATGTCAACAAACATACATGACAGCCGTAGTACAGGGCTTAAAACTCTTGAAATTTTTCCACCACCTTCCCAGAGGAAGCACGAAACTTATTCCAAAGCAGCCTGACTAACTTACAGCAGATGCCCTTTAGACTTTTTATGTTTTTGGCCTCTTAAGCACAGCCATTGGCTGATGCTTATTATCTTAAAATGCCAACTAATTGGCCTGATGAATTGGTTTATCCTGAAGTGAAGACACCTTTTTCACTAACAACAGATTTAAGGCTGCAAAAAAGTCCCTTGCAAAACAACAAGGTATGTAGTTTAGGTCAACAAGGAACAAGATTAATATTTTTAATGTACGATAACTTCCTGGTTACAATTAGTGTCTTATTTTGGAGGGGAGGAATGGAGGGTGAAATCAATATGCTTAGTTCAGAAAATAAAAACATTTTATTATAATTTAGCCCTTAAAGCCAAGGAAAGACAGCATATTCAGTATATCACAATATAAAGATATTCAAAATCTAAATTTAAATGTAATATTGTCAAATGTCACAATCTCAAAATAATATCGATACATTTCCCAGCAGTAGAGCTTGCATTAAAAAAAATTAAAGTGACTGTAATAGTGAGTAAGTGTTAGTCTAGTGACCAGTGAGACCATTCAAAATACAAGCCAGGTCATTCAATTTCAGTAACAGATCCATAAGTTCAAAGCCGTATTAGACTGCATCTGTGGTCTATACCATTGGGGAGAATATTAAAGCAATCATTTTACTTTTAGTAGCAATGATCTTTAAAAACTTGAAACATAAATTACAAACTTACCTACAAGAAATGTGCCCTGGCACTTATATGACTGACCAATGTTGGGTTGTAGCGAAGGTTGAGCCACATTCCACTTTTATCTAGGGCAACCTAGAGCTTTTGCTGGAGCCCTTTGCGTTTGCTCCTTTTTTACATAAAGAAAGTAGTTCCAAGAAAGTAGTTTCAGCAAGTCTGCAACACTTGATACATTGCTAGTTTGTAACCTACAGTACATAATAATGTACATTTAACTGAAAAAAAACACATCAAGGCATGTGGCTGGACTAATACATTTATTCACTACATTGTATGTCTTTCAAAAACTGAGATGAAACATAGTACAAAAAGTGCATACAGTCTTAGCTTAGTGCCTCTTAACAAACACACACACACATACAAACACTCACTCTCTGCAACTTTTCCATGTGCATATGTGCAGTCATTTCAATCATATATAGCCATGAGTTGTCAGAAAGCAGAAAAATGGGGATACATGTAAGGTAGTGATTCTGGAAGGTCAGATTGGTACTGGAGTCCATCTAGAGTACTAGCATGTTTTATCAAAAATATCCATATTGACACAAGAGTATAGATACCATATTAAGATAATATGATATATTCCTCTATCAGTATTTTCTTTCATCCTTTTGTGGGGGTGCATTTTTTTAATGCTTGTATGTGGGACTGAAGTTGATGTGACTTAAACCTTACTCCCACACTTAACAATATGATTTGTCATGATACACACCCTTTCTTCCTTGCATGAACTTACCTTTAAGCTGTAATGACATTTCACTGTATCATTGCCTTTTTTGTCCTAAATATCCAATGCTCTTGAGCTGAGATTCATACTTAAAGGAAGTACTATACATTTGTTGAAACACAGTAGATTCCGGCTTTTTATTCAGGAGGTGCTAAGCCAATTCAGATTCTTAAATAATTGCACAGTTCTTAAATATTGTTTTAAGCCCAGTTTAAAAGAATGAAACTCTCGATGCCCAACCCTATATAATGTTGCATCTTTGAAAGCCATTTAACATAAAGCTCTTCATGCTTTTTAGCACTTTAGACTCACCCTTTGAGCCATCAGAGCCGAAACTAGTTCATGGATTGTTGTGTTTTTAATTCTGTCTTTTGCTATCTGGTGTGTTGCTGGGAGAAACAGCAGGACTTCTGCAGTGTTCCAGCTTAATGCTGCTTTTAGAGATTTGAATACAAACTACAAGTGAATGTTCTGCATATGACAAAATCTGCATGAAAGATGTGGTTCAGTTTAATCGAACTTAGAAGGTACAAGTTATTACAGGATGGTCCGCTTAATACTATTTTTGATATGTATTAAAAGTTTTCAGTGCCTGTTGTTGAGTGTATAATAATAGCTTTATTCTAATGCTGCTCCTTCCTTGCATGTTACAGTACTATGCTCTCCAGATTCTGGAAACGGTTATCAAAACAAGATGGAAGATACTTCCCAGGAATCAGTGTGAAGGTAACACTGTTTGCTGTAATAAAGATTTGCTTGATTTCTGTCAGTGTTACTGCCTTTTTAAATGTTGTGACGTGCGGTTGCCAAGTTGAGGAGTGTTCCCTCACTAAGACTGCTGGTTTGTTTTCTGCTTGACTGGCGTACACCGATTGCTACAAGCCAGGCTGGATTCTGCACTGTAGCAGCTGTTTAATAAAAGAAACAACCCAAATAGCTCAGCACTAATTTCTAAAGCTTTGTTAAAGCGCATCTTTAAAGTAGTAGAGGAACGTCAATTAAATTGAATTCTGCACTTGCATACATTGCTTTAAAATGTGAAAACCCATATGGGACTTTGTAAGAGGGTCTTTTAAATTGCTCCAGTTGCTTATGCTTTTGTTTGAAGGAACATACGGCACATGCAGTGTTTCTTTCAGTCCATTAGTCATATTTCACCCATAGAAGTAAACAGGTAAAGATTAGCATGGATTATTTTCCTGCCACATTGTCTCTCCTGAAATTACTCTCATGAGTATCTATAGTCAAAAATGTTTGAATTGTATACATAAGGAGCTTTAGTGGGTGAATCTGTAAGGATTTATGATATTCATTAATTACTGTACTGAAACTAACGCATTATTTGCTAATAACTATTGCAGTATGTCAGTATAGCGATTAAATATGGTTATAACACTGTTAAACTGTTGCCTAATTGCCATTCTACCCATACTCATATCAACATCATCCTGTTTTCCTGGATTGTAAAGCTAAATTAATTGCCCTTTGTTGTTTACTGCTGAAGATAGTTTTGATTTAGATGTATAAGAATAAAACAAAGGAGTAGGATGAAAATTGTATTAAAAGAATTTGACTTTTGCAAATACAGTGATGATTAAATACAATTAATAACTGTGCAAATCAGTTGATTCTGCCTCCCTCCATTCCTCTATTATTTTTGCTCAAAATTCATTTTTTCATTGACCTAAGACTTCCCTACTTCTGACCGTAGATGCCTGAATTTTGTTCAAGTGGCAAACCCAGTGCAGGGCGACTGGCAAGTATGTCTTTTCCCCCCTTGTGTCAGAGTATTGCCTTGTTTTCGGCTCCGCTCACTACACCCCAGCACATGATTTTTTTCAGGATTGAGTATTGATACAGTCTAGAACCAAATGTGAGGGAGCTGAAAACACATTTTTGAAGATGCTCTGCTCACATTGTCTGAAGAACTGTCTGAAGAAACACCTGGGTAAATGTAACTTCCACTGAACTGACCAAAACTTTTGCCGCATAGAAGTTCAGTGGCAGCTGCAGCCCACATCCAAGTGTTTATCAACAGGCTTTGCAAGTGTATGTAAATGGAGGACTACACTTTTTTAAGGTACTAATGTACTGAATTAAGATTTTCAAATTCATCTAGTAATGAACCAGCAGACTATGTAAGGGTTACTGAGTAACGTGTTCCAGGCAGCTCGTCATGTCAGGATGTGTTTAAATTTTCATATTTTATGGGTGCATGCTAACACTGTTCTTCTGATATCTTTGTCTGTTCGGCAGGTATAAAAAAGTATGTTGTCGGTCTCATTATCAAGACTTCATCTGATGCGTCAAATGTGGAGGTGAGTTCACTTTGAATTTGAAAATCTTTTTTGCCTTAAGTTATCATTATAAGTACGTGTTAAATGCAAAATATAATGGCTCTAAAATGACCGGACTGTCTGCCGCTGAAAATGAATGCTCGCTCTCTGTTTACAGCTCAAAGCAAAGTGTGTCAACCATATTTAGCTAGTAGATCTAGAAAGATCTACTTGTTCCGAGAACTAAATGAACAGAAAATATGTTAGCGTCTCATTTGACTGTCTCTTTCATTTTGTTAAAACAAAAAATAGCATGATATCAACTCAGTCTACTTTTTTTGAGCACTTCCACCCAATGCAAACACCTGCTGTAGTTACTTGTTTGTGCAAAGCAATACTCAAACTAGGTTACTTCTCTGTATAAAGCTATGAATATGCTTCTCTCTTTTCTCATATTAACAGTGGTGTTGATTTTTTTTTTTGATAAATTTGCAAACAGATGCTGTGTGTCCTTTATTGTTAGCCTTCCAGCTGTCTGTGTGACAGCAGCACAAACAAAAATACCATTTGGGACCACTGAAGGGGGCTTTGCACTTTAAATCAAAACTGACTCTCATTTTCATTTTTCTGGGGCAATTGCATGGGTGCATTAGTGCTCAGTGCAGAAAGAGAGAGGGGTGTGGATCATGGTGGGAGGGGTGAGGAACACAAGGGAGGGAAGAGATGTGGTTGACACACCCATTTATTTTGATCATAGATGCTGGTCCTGTGCAAAATCAGTATAAAAAAACTGCAAAAATGAAGTTTGTGCAAATAACTTTTTTTTTTTATTATTTAAATGAATGTGGACAAACTTTAATGGCAAGGTAGCAGTTATCTATGCTGATGTGTGCTAAATTTATGTATGTTAGAGTTGCTTATAAGTAGTCAGTTCTTCTAGCCAAACTTGGACAGCCATGAGTCATGCTTGTAACCATAGTGCTATGTTATGCAGACCAAAGATGGTGACTTCAGCGGCTTTTGAACATTTTTTTAGCCAACTCGACCACTCTTACATCCAGTGGGTTGAGTTGTTAAAATTGTGTTTAACCCAGACTTACACTAACTTTTCACAACCTTCTTCCTGAATACATTGCACTGGGTTCTGTCTTGTAACAAACTTGATGCTAAAAGGCTGTTGAGTATTAAACCCTGTAAAAAAACGGAGGCTTCGTTTTAAATGAAGCACATATTTGCAGTTAATGTGCCGGATTTTTCGTCAGCCCACCTAAAAACATGCACCAATTAATTTAAATCAATGACTGATCATAGCAGCTGTCGGGACTTAAATCTGGTTGGCTGTCACTGCATTATAGTGTGTTCAGGAGAAAGCCATGTCAATTATGTGTTCATGGAGTTGTGCTCCTAATACAATTTATAAGACAGACATTTTAAAAAGTAATACATGGAAAAGGAAACTTTAAATGTTTCTTGAAAACTAAACTGAAAATTAAATAAAAAACAAGACGGTGAACACTGTTACCAGTTAAATGGTACAAGGAAGTCACGTTAAGTTTAAACTAGAGGTTTGCTGTGGGTCATTTATCTGGTAAAGGTAACTTACAAAAAAAAAGGAAGAAGTGGTATCAGCAACAAATTGAAAACCTAATGGGTAAACTACCACTATTGGCATTTTATTACTAACTTAATACCAAGGAAGCAGTTTTCAAGTCATTTCTCATATTTTAAAACTAAAACATTACTCATTGAATTTAAATGGACAAATTGTTCCAAGGTCATTTAGATTATTAAACTAAGTTGACCAGACTGTTTTGAACAGTAATTGGATAAGGTGTGAGGTTTTGAATTCAGGCACAAAGATTCCTGAAAGGATCTCATTCAAAACAGAAATAGTAATTTCATTCAACTCAAAGTATAATTTTCTGCAGTGAGACGGAAAGTATTATATTGGTGTAACTTTGTTTCGTCTCACTCTTTTCTGAAGACCTTAATTTTAGGATACATCAGATTTTTATTTTTTATATTTAAATTTAATTAAGAAGTCCAAGACGGTCTTCAACAAGCACGTCTTTATTCCCTTATGAAAACATTGAACATAATTGATGTTCCCCGATTCTTTCAAAGCAAGAGACATCAGCTTTGATGTTGTCCTTTTAAGTCACCTCTGAACCTTCATTTGGTTATTTCTGTTAAGACATTTTGAAAAGTTCTGTCATGTTCTTAATATAATTTTAATGATGTGATTAAATTACAAAGGGTTTTTGTTCTGAAACTGAGACTGTATGACTTAAATCATTCATCCCTTGTTTTTTTGTGTGTGTGTGTGTGTTTGTTTGTTTGTTTATACTTTTAGAAAGAAAAGGTGTACATTGGAAAGCTGAACATGATCCTTGTTCAGGTAAGCCTCAATGATAAATAAATAAAAAAATGTAGTCACCCAAGTACCATTTTCAAAGCTACTTAAAGAAACAACATCTTAGCTGTTTTGTCAGATCCTGTGTTGCTGCTAAACTGCAGAATGGTTAAGTCTCTTTTCTTGTGTCTTGTCGTCTTCTGAGCTTCTTTCATAACTATCTGCTTTTGCATTGTTGTAGCCCATTATATACATTACAACTAAAACATTTGGCATGTGCACAGTGCCTCCACCTGTGTGTGCTTTAAAACCTGACAGTGTTGTACGTGATGTGTTTGCTTATGTTCGTACACTTTGAAAATCGAGGCTTAAGGAGCGGCAAACTTTCTATGCAAACACAATGCCAAAACACATTTTTAGTTTAAGAACTTTGTCAGCATGGCCTCAGACATGGACGTTCTGTCTTTTTTAGACCCTTTAGATCCAGGTCCTGGGGTTTTCCACCCCCATGGTGACCCCAGTTTTAGCTATAAGGACTATTTCTGTATAAATACACAGACAGCATGAAAAACAAAAGAATCAAATATTTGTATGTTTACTTTAGTAGCATGTTTTGTTTACTGTTTTCTTTTTTTTAAAATAAGCATGCCTTAACCCAGTCTACAAGACTTTTTTTTCTAATCAGTATTATCTGTATGAAGCTTGACCATTATGGTTACATCTCATTGTGCTCTGTTGAAACACTGGAATGCTTTCCCGACCCCACAGTGTTGCATGTGAGTGAATTGTGAAGAGGCACAAAGAAGTGGCAGCAAGCAGTTTCAGTGACATTATCCATATTGACAGCAAGAGAGCACACCAGAGCAGGAAACTCAGGTCTAGCCAGCTACTCATATCCTACTCACTGCACAGGACAGTTGAGAGAACTAAGGCACTTATTGATACAGAGTACTCTATACATCACAAGAATACAATTTCAATGATGCCTGTGGTCCTACTGTGACTGAAATGCTCTTTTGGTATTACAAAGGGTACTAACCAAGTACAAAATTAGGGCTCAGTGGCTGCTGCTGAAAATTCCCAACTCAATGTGGTTTGTTAGTTTTTCACAGACTAACCTGTTACTGTGGTTACTGAGGGTTTATATGGATGATAGAAATGAAGATTAGGAGTGACTATACATAATAAATTATTGTTAACAGATGAAGCCCTCTGTCTTCGGAGACTGGAGGTGAAACAGTGATTTAAAGTTAATGTCAGTACTTGCTGTGGATTGTGGATTAATGGCTTTTCAGTAGCTTAGTGAGGGGGTATGTGCAGAGCAATACAGTGATTAAATTGTAAAAAAATTTAGTAGTCTTTTTACCATGTTCACAACCTCTAATGTTGACAGTTAAACACACCTGTCTGCAAAAGAAAGCATGATATAATTAATTTCAAAAAACATTTGCATATGCCGACAGTCCTTTTAAAAAGGAATTTCAGTACTTTGTGGGTCTGCGTCGAAGATGTCCCTCTGTGCTTTTCTCAGCTTGTGTAGTGATACTTTTTAACCTGAAGATGTCACTCTTAAATGGTCTAACTGACTCTAAAACTGTCTGTTAACTTAATGATTTCTTTTAAACTGTGTTAAAACTGTATGGATGCCTCAAGTAAGCAGCTTGTATATATATATGCTTGAGGCTAATAATTTGAAAGAAGATGATCTGTATAGTAGGTTAGTTATGTCATCATTTTTATTTTACCTAGTTCTTTTAATTGTAGCGTTTACTTAAAAAAAAACTTAACTCTGCATGCCTTGCTTTTTTCTCTTGTTCTCTTTTACACATTCTCTCTCCCTCTCTCTCTCCCCTCTCTCTCTCTCTCTCTCTCTCTCTCTCTCTCTCTCTCTCTCTCTCTCTCTCTCTCTCTCTCTCTCTATCTATCTCTCTCAAAA
>JAPZDZ010000003.1:3483829-3497247 GCA_029783805.1 Acanthurus tennentii
TATCAGGATCTGCTGGGTCTGTGTGAGCAGAAGAGAGGAAAGGACAACAAGGCCATCATAGCCTCCAACATCATGTATATAGTTGGCCAGTATCCACGCTTCCTCAGAGCCCACTGGAAATTCCTCAAAACTGTAGTCAACAAACTGTTTGAGTTCATGCATGGTGAGTGATGGGGGTGACCTTTTAAAACTTAAATGCATTGATTGTGTGGGAGTGTGTCATCACTGGTTTAAAAATGTGGATTCTAAAATAATATTTTGTTATAATGTCAGTTTTGTACCTGATGCAACCTTCTATGTCTTTTCTTCATCAGAGACACATGATGGTGTTCAGGACATGGCCTGTGACACCTTTATCAAGATCGCCCAGAAGTGCCGGCGCCACTTCATCCAGGTGCAGGTGGGAGAGGTGATGCCTTTCATAGACGAGATCCTTAACAACATCAACACCATCATCTGTGACCTTCAACCTCAACAAGTCAGTAAATGGGTGATACTGGACATTTTCGTAATTTATTGGGATTTGACATGGTTATGCTTTTACTAGAGTGCTCGAAAATGGTTCCTTATTTACTTTTGACCAAGTGTGCACACTGATCTTTTTTTTCTTTGTGTACAGGTGCACACATTCTATGAGGCAGTAGGTTACATGATTGGGGCCCAGACAGATCAGGCCGTTCAAGAGCACCTGATAGAAAAATACATGCTGCTGCCCAATCAAGTGTGGGACAGCATCATCCAGCAGGCCACCAAGGTAAGAGAGCAACAGACTACCACATAGTGAATAATCCAATACACCTGTGCATTAGTTTATGACGGAAAAACAAACAGTTTAATAATCTTTATTCTGCTGCTCCTTCAGAATGTGGACATCTTGAAAGACCCAGAAACTGTAAAACAGCTCGGCAGCATCCTGAAGACCAACGTCAGAGCGTGTAAGGCTGTGGGACACCCCTTTGTCATCCAGCTGGGCCGGATTTACCTTGACATGCTCAATGTCTACAAGTGCCTAAGTGAGAACATCTCTGCTGCCATTCAGACAAATGGTAAGGGAGGTGTGTGTTTCTTGCTATAAAGCTGATTACGTGTCTATAGATTTTATCACAATGTCCCATGATGTCACACACATGACACCTTTTACACACGCATGATCACAATGTAAAAGCTGGTAACCTGAACGATTGGTTGACTAAATTTGAGGTTCATTTCTTTTGAATATGATGTTGAAGGACATCGAGACAGTGAAGGCTCCTCCAATGTGGACCTTCTTCTGTCTCATGTTCCTGCAGTTTAACATATTCAGGCAGCTCATACAGATCATCTGTATGTCTCTAGGATAATAACATCACTGTCCTCAAAACCCTTGTTAATAATTGAAGACTGCTAAGGCCTGACCTGAAGTGTTAGCTCTCCTGTGTTTTGCGTGTGCTGGGAATTTGTCTGGTTTGGTAAAAGCTATGCCCAGAACTGCACATTGTGTAAACTGTTAAGCTTCATTGTTGGTAAGGAATGCTGTTCTGCCATGTTGGGGTAGAATCAGGCAAGGCATCAGTGTGATGTCAGGTTTAGAAAAATACCCCAATGCTCTCAACTTATTGTGTTAAGGTTTTAAGTGTTTGGGAATTACAGGTTAAATTACTCTAAGTATTACATAATTTAGTATTTTGTCATTTTATATTGGCTTTTTGTATTTAGGCCAGTGAGATTGTGTTCTTTCTTGCTTGCTTTTGTTCTGGTCAGTCATCTTATAATCTTTGGTTGAGTGTCAGAGGTTTCTGTGCTTGGATTGGTCTAAAAAGAAGTGGTGACATCTGTAGCAAACAGATCTTGTTTAAAAGCTTAACCTGACCTTACTAAGGTCAAAATGTTGGTCATCTTAAGATTTATATTGATATAGAATTTGACAGGAATGATCGAAATAAATGACTTGAAAGAAAGGAAACAAATGAATTGTCTGTGATCAAATCAAACCCTACACCTACCAATTTTTCCTCAAGTTGTGCCTTCCATTTGTGTCTCCTCTTTGTGTTGCAGGTGAGATGGTGACAAAACAGCCCTTGATCCGGAGTATGAGAACAGTGAAACGAGAGACACTGAAACTGATCTCTGGCTGGGTCAGCCGATCAAACGACCCACAGATGGTGAGAAATCCCTCTGAAATGTGGAGGCACACCACTGCTGGAATAGGAGACCTCAAAAGTTGTCTTGGGGGGAAATAGACATATCTTTGATATGAATAACATACATATGCATTTAAAAAAGTAAATGTGGTCTTAAGTAAGTAGCAGCAATATTTTTTATTCTTGTGTGTCCTCAGGAGATACCAAGCATGCTAGCAATCAATGAAATGTTGACAGTAAAAAAGAATTAGAAATAACCCAGCTGGTATTTTTAGATCAAATGCAAAGACTTAATATTCTCGTGGCGGACTTGGCCGTTCTTGCCCTCAGCTGGTTTTTATCTGCATAACAATTAATATTTATAGTGTATCTGCAGGCAAGGGCCAGTCATTTTTCACAGTTAATAGATGCATTCAAAAATTGTAGTTGTGCTTTCAGTAGCTGTCAAAACTGGACCCTTAAGAAGTCTTGCTGAAATGCCCTTCAAGCTCCTGTCTTCAAGGGACATGCTTTGTTTTTTTCCCCTTTGTTGATCCCTTCTGATCCCTCCTGTTGTTTTCCAGGTAGGGGAGAACTTTGTTCCACCGCTGCTGGACGCTGTCCTCATTGACTATCAACGCAACGTCCCCGCTGCCCGTGAGCCAGAGGTCCTCAGCACCATGGCAACCATTGTCAACAAGCTGGGGGGACACATCACCAGCGAGATACCCCAGATCTTTGATGCCGTCTTCGAGTGCACCCTAAACATGATAAACAAGGTAATAAAGAAGTGTGAAGCTTGCTGATCTTCTTATCCATTATAGAGTCACAAACAGGTGCACACGGTTTGGTTTCTACTGTTTATCTCTGTTGGTTTTGCTGTTTGAAAGTTTTTCTTTAAGTGATTCAGAAGCTGTGTGATGTGTAATAACATACATTGGTATTCACTAGTATGCTTCAGTAAGAATGTAAACACTTCCAGTACAGTGGATGCAAAACACCCAAATATCTGAATTTGTAGGTTTCGTTTGTGCACAGATAAGCAGTCTATATTGTGTGGCCTTCACTGCAGTATTTCAATCACAGTACAGTTTTGAACTGATTATGTCTGTGCACTTTGATCTGAAGGACTGATTTTAGTAGAACAGGATAATATGTATTTCAGATAGATACAGCAGATAGAGATAACATATAATGACCGGCTTCTTACTGCTAGTATTGGAAAGATAAAACAATAATTTTAGATTTTGTATGTTTAAAAAAGGTCATAGTCCCTATTTTGTGTGCACCTGAGGTTAAGAAAACAAGATGTAGAGAGCAAAGATGGATGATTTATTATTCAAAAGCTGTGACCTGACCAAATTTAACTTACATGACTATTCTTTCCCTGCTCTCTGAACATTGTGCAACATATTGCAAATTATGATTGTCTTGTCTCTCATTGAATCTGTAAAAAAACGTTCACACTGGCGTTCTGCATTTGTTAAACTGACAAGAGCAATTTGGCCATATCAGGGTCGTGTCAACCCAAAAAAGTGACCATGGGGCAAAAATGTGCTGTGAATGCCAGGGCAGTTCCCTGCTTTAGCTGTTAAGTAATCCAGCCTTGAACTTAATGCATGCATCTAAAATATTTACACACAAGACATGTCATGTTACACATAGTACAGTCAGACTCATCTGAATGAATTGAAAAGCCATGTCCTACTCAGACCATTGATATTCCACATGAAAGAAATGTATCAGTCAGAGTCTAAACTGACAGATTATTTCAGCCCTGAAGAGTGTCGCCTAAGAGACAAAACCCAGGGCTTAAAAAGTACGCCAAGCACTTGCCAAAGTACTTGCTGTTGCTTGTTTAAGTTGTTTGTTAAATTGCTGAGTGCATGGGAATGACTGAGGGCAATTCAGATGAGAGTAAAAACATTTTTATTCAGCTCATCTCTCACCTGGACTGTGTTTGTTGCACATAAAGAACAATGTTTAAAGAGACGTCACTGAGAAAACCTGATACAATTAAAAGTTAGGGGGACATGCGACCCTGCCTAAGTGCATATGTATCCTTAAAAACATCAACCGGATGTGAACAGTCACTCGATTTATATAGTAGGAGTAAACATATGTAAACAACATGTGTGTTGTGTTTTTCTGCTAGAACTTTGAGGAGTATCCAGAGCACAGGACCCACTTCTTCTACTTACTCCAAGCTGTAAACTCTCACTGTTTCCCTGCGTTCCTCGCCATCCCTCCTGCCCAGTTCAAACTGGTGTTGGACTCCATAATCTGGGCCTTCAAACACACCATGAGGAATGTGGCTGATACTGGTAAAGGCTACTGACACATGCCCATTTTACTACATTTATTAATTTTCATATTGAGCAACAGTGCCTAAAGCAATGTGTGTTTAATCGTGGCATGAGGACAGAGTGTGTCGCTGGTGGGGATAATCTTCAAACCGTTTTGTTAAAAAGGCAGAAAATCTTGCACTGCAGGTGCACTGTGATACTTAACCTCAGCAATGTTCCAAAGCTCTCGCTGATATTTATTTGTCACACAATGCTTCTGGCCCTGCAGTAATGTCCAGGAGTGATGTTTCTGAGTGAGGAAGTTTGAGCCGAACAGTAGAAAGCTTAAGATGTTCATGTTTCTGCTCTTTCAGGTCTGCAGATTCTGTACACGCTACTGCAGAATGTGGCCCAGGAGGAAGCAGCTGCTCAGAGTTTCTACCAGACCTATTTCTGTGATATCCTACAACACATCTTCTCTGTTGTCACAGACACATCACATACTGCAGGTGAGTTTACACAGCTGAGCTGTGAGTACACCAAAGGGTCCTGAAGCAAGAAAAACTGCTTATCCTGTCCTAGGTTTCATCAAGAGAAGTTTGGATAAGAGAAATCCTTCCAATTACAGAAGCAACTCTAAACTCACTGTGTCCTTTCCTGTCTCAGGCCTTGTATCTTCTGATAAGTTCTAACTAGAATTTGAAAAAATAGTTTTTCAATCTGCTATCGTCCAGTCATGTCTGTATCTTTTAAGAATCTACACACGGCTGCCTATATCCATGACAATGTTGGTCTTATTTCACTTGTGACTTGCTGACCGACTGGGAAGAATAAGAAAAGACAGGCATTTAGTTTTACCTGTATATGACAGCATTAATTGTGTCACTGGAGGAGAGAATATACTGTATCCTCATTAACGCACGATCCAGATTCATGAGCAGCCATTCAGTCATTATATGCAAAACAGATCTGACGGTGGTGCTGCCATTTTGGGCAGGTATTTTGAATTTAGGACAGCATCTGTTCTATCATATCTGGGAATTTGTTAGTTTAGTTATAAAGGTTCTGCATTAGCTAAATCATATCTTATAATAAGATGAGATAATTCTTAAATGCGGTAAGGCAACATGTCTGAAATGTTTATCATTTTTATCATTTTTAACTGAGATATGATTTCAGACCTGGCACGTTTCTTTAATAAGGCCTTGGATCTACTGAATGCACAGATATTAACAACTCAGAAATGAAATGATTAAAGATAAAGTTTTCACAGAACATCATTATTTATGTTTTGCTGTTTATATTTCAGGCCTGACGATGCATGCGTCCATCCTGGCCTACATGTTCAACCTGGTGGAGGAGGGAAAGATCACTACAGTGCTAAACCCTGCCAGCCCCACCAACAACCAGGTGTTCATCCAGGAATATGTGGCCAACCTGCTCAAGACCGCCTTCCCTCACCTACAAGAGTATGAACACATGCAAACACACACACACTTGATTTTTTGATGTAGAGGAATACACATTTGTATCTCATAACTGTGGCTGTGTGCCTGTGTTTTGTTTTAGTGCTCAGGTGAAGGTGTTCGTGACTGGGCTGTTCAGCTTAAATCAGGACATTCCTGCCTTCAAGGAGCACCTTAGGGACTTCCTTGTCCAGATAAAGGTGAGGTTGTCAAAAGGGTTAAAGTCATGTACAATGCTCTGCTCATTCATAGGTCACTTTGGAAGCATTAGCCTCTGTGACTGTCGTGATAAAGAATTTGATCAAAGGAATCTGATCTGTTTTTTGGGAAAAGCAAAACAAAACATGAACAAAACACTGTTTAATTTAATGTAATGGATTAGAATTGTGGATCCGTGTGTATTTGTTTGCTGACAAGCTAAACCAAAGTGAACAAGGCCCTGCATAGCTGGGGCTTTGCTGTTTGTTGTCCGAGCTGTGCAGGCTTTGTCTCCTCACACAGAGGTTATCAGGGACTACATAGTTCACTGCTTAGCTGTGCTTTCCAGAAATAACATTTTCCTGCATGTCCAGGTTGTCCTTCTAAGTATATGAGTGGTTTGTGCCTGCAGTACCAGCCCATTGTTATTGTCAAACTGTGTGTGATAGTGACACAGGATGTGTCCAGTGTCTGCTGGTCATCTGAATGGCCCAGCTTTTATCTGTCAGTCCCTGGGACGTTTGCAGTTCTGACATGTAGACCAACAGAGACTAATCAGTTTACAGTAAAATGAATCCAAGATTAACTGAAAATAAAAAATAATCGTTGTGGTAGGATATGTGTACATAAACAGTGTAAACCCTGTAGCTAAAGACAGGTTTTCCTTGTTCTCTGTTGCTGTTCCAGGAGTTTGCAGGCGAAGACACATCAGACCTGTTCCTGGAGGAGAGGGAGGCATCACTACGTCAAGCCCAGGAAGAGAAACACAAGATCCAGATGTCAGTCCCAGGCATCCTCAACCCTCATGAGATCCCTGAGGAGATGTGTGACTGAGCAGCAGCTCAAATGAACTGTACAGTACTTCAAACAAACAAACAAACAAGCAAAACAAACAAACAAACAAACCCTAACCACAGCAACCACAACAAAACCCAAGAAAGGCACTTGAGTGTGGTGGAAGGCCGCTCACCCTCTGCAGAGCAGGCCATCCCATTGGATGTTTGTTGACCAAAACAATGCCAACAATATGTAAATGATTACCGTGTCACCCTGTGGCCCTTTTTACATAATCAGCATTTTGTATGGAGACTTTTTTGTGTAATATCTTTCCGGAACTGTTAATCTGAACTCATGTTTTGTTGGTCTCTGGCCCATCCGAAGACCTGCATGATGAGGTTGTAACGATTAGGAAAACTTAACCATCTCGTTTTGTTCTTTTTCCTGCACCTCCCACGTTCTTTTTCCCAGCTCTTCCCCTGTCCCATATATTTGTTTATATATAAATATATTATATACACAGTCTGAGCAGGGTTTTGTGACAACAGCATATCTGTCAAGTCGGCGTAGAGGCTTCTAGACCTTTGTTGTGACAGAGAGGAACTGGTCTTTTAGAGGCGCACGCACCGCCTGTTTGGTGCCCCACGGCATTGTGGGAGAATGTGAATCTAACGGATAATGAATGAAGGTCAAGAGATGCTGCTTCATGTATCAGCATCTGTTGCTTGTGAATTATGCTTCACCTAAAAAAAAAGTGTTTGGCTGCTGCTGACAGGATTAATTCTTTTTTTTTTTTAGGCAAAGCAAAACCGAATATGTGCATATCATCCCAATTGTATAGCATCTTTAATACCATGGGAACATTTTTTTCCTTTTATTCTATTGTTTCTTTTTGTTGTGGGTGTGTGCGCGTGTGTGCTGTCGCCTAGTCGACATCAGCGTTTTGTTTTCCTCTAAGAGGATTGTTGCTCATTTGTGAGCCTTCATTAATGGGACGTTTTAAGGAAGTGGCAGAGGTATTTATGGGTTCTTAGTTGGTTGCATCTTTATAACAGCTCCTGTTTAACTCAGAAGGCTTTGAAGATTTTGAATTGTACTAATTTAGATTGTTTACCATGCAGTAGTGCTTCAAGACACTACCTTTAGAGCAAAATGAAAAATAAAAACTGGGTTTACATTTCATTTTGTATTTTTGCATTTTTCATTTGTACCTGTTTGAGTTCTGTCCAAATACACAAAAGGCTTTTTGTCCACAGAGCAAATCAATTGCCAACGAGTTTAATTAGGAAAGAATGTATAAATCCAAATAAGTAACCAATTTCCAATGGCGAATTTCCCTTCTCAAGGTGTTACATTTGTTGTGAATTTTTTGAACTGATTAAAGTTGAGAATTTTATAACCCTGCCTTTGCTCAGATTTCTTTATTCCATGATAAGGACCAATTTCATAGGAAGCAATGTTATGTTATGTAATGTTTTTAATACTAAGTAATAAGCAATTTCTTGCTTATTGTTACTTCACTCTAGTTTCGCTGTGCACAATAAGGCATGTGCAGTTTTTTTACACTCATCTAAGGTGAGAAAGTTTCTTCCAAACCTGCATTATGTTTTTATTTGTTTTACACAGAGTCCCAAATATTTTAAATCAGAGTTTTACAAACATGATTTTGAGACTTCACCGCTACTTTGGGGGGCAGTTAGTATGTAGCTAACATATGTGATCTGGAAACTTAAAGCCTGCAGCACACATGAAGTAAGAAAGGACTTTTTAGAGCAGGAGACATCCTGTTGAGTATTTATAGTTTTGCAGTATTTGCGTATTGATAGATTTAAGTTTTTCTAAGGTTGAGGAGTGAGGGGCCAAATTTTTTTTCTTTCCGCACTGCTCTGTGACCTGCTGTCTGAAAAGTGAAGACCAGACTAACTAATAACGTGTTGTCAGGGGTCCTGGAAATGTTGTGTTTTTGTCCAGGCATTTATCCATATATCAGTGAGAGTAAACTAAGAGGAGAGGCTCCCTGAACATCTTTGTTGTTTGGTATGTAGCTTCCTGTGACAGGCATCAAGAAAATTACTAATTATCAAGTACATTACACTGGAGATTTTAAATGTATTACAATGCATGAAATACTTGTTTTGTCATTATAAATCTAAACCTTTAATTAAAGATCATAGTAGTTATATTGTCATAATCTGGACAGCCCTACACTGTGAAGAACTGTTTCAGTGTGTTTACACTTTGAACAATACCATGTGCTGGTCGATCACACATTTAGCAGTATCTCAATTAAAGCATAAAAGTAAAACTTTATTGAACCATGTGATAATTAATCTCTGAACTCGATCCCTTACACAGACACACTGACTTCAATCCCATAAGGAAAGGTAGCTGATGATGATGATGATGATGATGGTGATGAATGTCATCTGTCATTCACACTGGCACCCAGCCATTTCCGCTCAAGCATCTTTGGCCAAGGTTGGTGCTGTGTAAACTGACCCTGCCACTAATCCCTGTTAACATACTGGAATTACATTAAAGGTTATGATGACGCCCCGCCACTGAAAGCTGAAACACTCATCTGATGCAATCCCAACAACCTGTCAGCTCTGATGCAACTAGAGAGGAAGCAGATACTCACTGTGAGCCCCAGGGTTCTGCATCAAATGATATACTGTACCTTGCTTCAAGTTGTTGAGGGTCCAGTATGACAGCTGTGGGTCTTCACTATATTTTATGCCAAAACCTGGACAGTGGCCACTTGTCATGGCTGCAGAGACTCATTTCTAATGTTCAAACACTTGTGTCAAGGTAGGCTTTTGTTATTGTTTGTCATTAGATCTCACTGTGGCAGGGTCTGCAGCCATTCATGAACCCACCATCTCTCGTCTATGGAGTAATACTAGTTCATATGTTTCCTTTGATTTTTTTCATATCAAACAAGCTCTCTGGGGCCATAATTCAGTCCGGCTGTAACTGGACCCTCCTCCCTCCCGTGGATCCAGAGATCCTCAGCCACTCTCGGCATCTGCTGTCGAGGAGAAGAGGGAACAGCTGGGGTAGCCCCCCGCCCGCCGACTGCCTACCAAGAAAAAAAAAATGCCCGCTCCACTTACCCCTTATGCCCCACTGTGTGGCAGGCAGGGCTATTAATACCCATGTGAGTAAGTTTAACAGGAAGAGCCAGGTTAGCACACTCACTGGTTGGTGCCTCTTTAATAGAGAGAGCAACTGACCCTCCACCCAGCAGCACATACCAGACCTCTGCCCAGGACTTTAACGCTGTTTCTACAAAATGAACAGGCTTAGTCTTCAGGAAAAGAAAAAGGGCCCACTGATGACTAAAGAGTGAACAAAGGATCGATTCTTTCATTTAAATGTTGTCTTTTTTCCATGTAACCTGGCAGTAAGTTGGAGCAGAGGTGACAAGTTGTAGTCAATATGGGGCAAAGTAGATTGTTTAGAGCCCCCAACTCTCTCAAGGTGATATACTGCCACCCAGTGGATAGCAAACGGATAGACTTGTCAAAGAAGAGACTGGCTAACTCAAGTTCAGTGTCATTCATGTTTTATTGGTCCCAGGTGTTGTACAGTACAGTTATATTCCAATACAGATAAGAATGATACAACTATATCTCTACCAGAGCTGGGGAGAAGATTTCTAAAAAACAAACAAACTGCAGAATCTGTCTTACTCAGATAGCTGGGCTTCAGCACAGAAGACAGTGAATGTTAATTTAATCTGCTAAAATACTGTGAGCAGTATTTCAACCACGACATGCTGGATTTACTGGATCCAAATAAATCTGATCTTCAGGTAAGATGATGGTAGGAAAAGAAAAAACTAGCATTACTCCTTTTTGTAGAAATCTACAACTTATCTAGCTCCAAAAAAACATCCTAAAGACACAACAAGAGGCCCTTCAGTTCAAGTGCATTTACTAAGGGCAGAGCTGGATCCAGACCTCCCTTGGACTGACCACAGCTGCACAAATAAATAGCTAGCTGAGTGATGAAGGATGCAGATGATGGTGATCCATACATAGTCACCTGAGTCAGGCAAGAAGGAGGGAATAGGACCGACAAGGGGCGAGGGGTAAGGAGAGAGTCCACAGCTGGGTTAAGGGTGGTGGCTGTGCACGAGGGGGCTGCCGGTAGGAAGTTGTTTTGTTGCACTGAGCCCTCACTGAAGGACCTCTCCTCCTCCTCAGCAGTTTTCATGCTGGTCTCTTCAACACCTCAGAGGCCTTTTTTCCCATTGAATCCTTTATGTGGTACGGACCTGAGCGTAGCGAATTTTAGATCTACAAAGCCAGTGAAAGAGGAAAATGGCCAATTATTGAAAAGAACATGATGATGTGTGTAAGTGTGTGAATGTGTGTGTGTATGCATGTGTGTGGGGAGTACCTAGGTGTCTTCTCTGAACCCGATCTGGCTTGAGAGGCACCCCTAAATTGCGCTTCCAGTCTTGAGTAGATTCCCCCTGCGGGCTGCACACACACACACATACACACACATTGTCAAAACAAAAACAGTCCCACATCAGGCAGCTGCGAAAACTGGGACAAAAGGCTGTGAACAACCAAATGACCACAAGATGTGAAACAGGACCATAAATGCAGGTTAAAAGTACATTTCCAGCATCCTGATGCAAAACGACACTGTGCATGAATATGGACAGATACTTGCTTCCTTAGTATCCTTAGATTTGCTCTGTTCCTGGTCTCCAAACCTCATCTTAGTCAGGTGGCCAATGATCTCCACCATGCGCCGTTGGTCTGGTTCCCAAAGATAAAAATGAACACACAAGACAGAACCTGATGTAAACTCATTCAGAAAAGTCAAATGAAAGAATAAGGCAAGAGCATTTAAAAGACTCAGCCTGCCCTGAATGCGTAGAGCACACTTAATGTCTAATAACATCAGAGTTTTAATAACATTCATTTCCTGAAGAGCCCTCCTTTACCTTCTTCCCTCTGAGCGTCCTGGTTGTATCGCATGGAGCGAGAACTGTCCCACTTACTTTTCTGGACACTAACTCTAAGGAACACAAACCATAGGCATCCATGTTAGGATCAGTCACTAAAAAAGAATAATTCACTCCTCTTCTAATTAGGTGATGCTTGAATACAAACTGCCTTCTTCAGGATCTTAAGATAGGCCCTTAGTTAAATTGCTTCTTTTCATTTGTTGAAAAAAATGCATCAGAGTTGTGACTGTGCAGCTTTACCTTTCCTTTTTTAACAAACTTAAGTCACACATTATGCACAAGCACTGAGAATCATTAGCTGTTTGGTATTTACAATTAAATAGTTACTGGATGAGATGATGGCATATAAAAAGTGTTAAAGCGAAGATTTAAATTCACAGCATTTAAAAATATCATAGTCATATCAAAACTTAACACAAACACCCTCATCTAATACTGTTGATCCAAAAATATGTAAACATAGGTATGAGGATGCTGATGATCTGTGTTTGCAGATGAACTCACGTGAAAGGTGTGTTGTCTCTGGACTGAGACTGTGGGGAGAAAAACATCAGTGTCAGAAAACATGACAACATTATTTTGACATTTAATATGCTATGCACTTGTTCTTGAGGAGGAAAGAGCAACTATCAACAATACACCTCTCAATAGGAAAAAATAATACAGATTAGCATATAAAGAAACAAACATCAGTGTTTGAATCAATAAAAACTGATTGAAGTTCAGCAGCCATAAATAAGCAGTAAAAAAGTTATGTGTCTGTTAAAGCAGATGTTCTGCAGAAGGAATCTTAATTATGAACTAAAAACTAATAGAAATATTATAATTTTGCTAAGGTGAAATAATTATAAACAACTTCTATTGCTGCATGAGAGAAAAACAGAAAAGTCTTTTGGATCCTCAAGCTGCATTTGGCAGCATTTTCTCTCCACTGAGGAGTTTGAATGGAATATTAATGAAGTCACTGACTCACTTTCTCTGCTTTGTCTTTGCGTTGGAAGTTTGGGGAGGACATTTGTTTTTTCAGAGGTCTGTGGGCCTTCTTGGCCTTCTTAGCAGCTGGAAAGACAAAAAACACAAAAAAAAACATGATAAAAACACTGATGGTATCTGACGCCATCTGCTGGTCAAAAAGAGCACATGTTTTATTTTCCATCCTTGAAAAGGGCTGGAAGCAACAATGAAATGCTAAAAATAGACATGATTATTAGGCAGGGTGGGGGTTGGACAGCGGTGATGATCTATAAATAGAAAGATGTTTCATTAAGTGTCCTCATTTTGCTTTTCACATTTTAAGTACAGCAGTGACTCCATGTCAGAGTTCCCTGTCTAAATCCTCAATGTGACTAACTGAAAATAAAATGCAATAAATCATTTAATATAAAACAGTAAAACAAAGATAAAAAATCCCTTGCAACTGTTACATACACGGAAAACTGACAGAAATATGCCATGAAATTGATCCTATTACCTTTCAGCATCAGTAGTGTCAACTGCTCGAACAAAGTTGGTGATTACACACAATTAATTCAATTCAATTCAATTTTATTTATATAGCGTCAAATCACAACAAAGTTGTCTCAAGACACTTTACATATGGAGC
>JAPZDZ010000003.1:3518539-3546584 GCA_029783805.1 Acanthurus tennentii
GCATTCACATCAGCCCTGTTTATACTTTGTGTCTAGGGCTAGCAGAAATGAGCATGTTTAGCTAAGAAAGTAGCCACGGTAAACGCTAAACCTGCAAAAAATGAGCATATTAGCATTGTCAGTGTGGGCAATGTAGCTGAAGTTAGCATTTAGCTCTGTACGGCCTTACAGAGGCGCTAGGTAGGATGTGGACTTGCTGAAATGTATTTCATTTTTAACAGTTTCATTGTCTTGCTTAACAGAGAGCTGTTTAGTATGCTTTGTGATATGCAGTTAATCTAAAAGGGGAGGCACATGTGCAGCAACTAAAGTTTTTGTATTTTGATCCACTGTCATCAAGCATCTATTCTGTCGACGTGCCACTGAGCAAGATGTCTGAAGATTTTAGATATTTAGCAGATATTGTTGATATTCTTGCTACCAGATTATCGAAACCTTGAGGCAACAACGATTTCAAACAGGACATGACATAGTAGAGTTACTGTCAGAGGTTTTATCTGAAGTAAGTCATAAAAAAGATATGAGTTAGATCATCATCCTTTTTTGCTCTAGAATATGAACTTATTTACCAAAAATAAAAAGTAAAATGGGTAGATTTCAAGTAATGTAAGTTGCATTAAGATAATAAGAGGAACTAGGCTACCAAAGATCATATGGAGAAGCACACCCTTGACACTGCATGAGTAATAAAAGAATGGGTCCTTTAGTATATTAGCACTTAACACAAAGATGTAGCTAAAAGTGAAATTGTCTGCATTTACTAAATTCTTACCATAACCACAAATAGTATAAAAACATAATGTAATTTGAAAATATTATTTTTCTGACATTTAAATTGATAAAAATCATATATTATTAATATAGGCACATGTTGGTTTTGTGCAAGTTTTTAACCTTACAAGCTCAATAGAGGCTTGTTAATAGCAACATATTTTTAAAAGTATTTAGATCAACACTGTATCAGCTTACTAAAGCAACATTTCTCAACAGATGTGACTGTAATTATAGTCACTTCATTTCCTTTATTGTGCAACTGGTGACTTCTAAATTCATCCACAATCTGTCGGTTACAGAAACTGAATAAAAATTTGTGTCTCATTAAGTGTATTATGCAAACCCATCATTATCTTGGTATCCTGTCTGTTGTGTGTTCACGTCAACATTTAAGGTTTTTGCTAAAAAGAGTGCCTTGACATTTTGGGTAACAAACTCATTTTTGTTAAAAGTCAGATGAGAGGATTCATGCAACTTGCTAAGATCTTCTCATCAAACTCTTGGCAAGGTATATTTTCCATGATATCAATTTGTTCCTTTAAATGCCGACGTTATACTGTAGGTGTGATACACTCGGAGGTGTCTCAATAGAGAAAATATTGCATTGCCTAACACCCTATCCTTAACTATTATGATCACATGCAAGAGCACCTGGTCATGCTTTATAACTCCCATAATTGTCACAAACGCTTCCACTTCAAGATCAAGTACAGATGGTAAGAGATACAATCAGTAATCATATTTAATGACAAAAGATTTGAAATAAGGCAGAGATTGTTTATTAAGAATGTACAAAAAATCCAAAAATAGCAAATCTTACAAAGTATAAATCAAAGTATTTCATTTCATTTAAAACCAAGGAGCTTCCAGGAGGGATACAAGTACAAAAAACAGACTAAATGTGACAGAATAGCCCACTCACAGATTTAAAACCTGCATAAGAGCCAGTGTTTATTATCAGCCACGTGTCTTTGAGCAAGACGCTCTAAAAAAGTGATGAAGAGCCTCAGCTGAATGAATAAAACAACAAAGAAATTAAAATCTGTACCTATAAAACATCTGGCAGAAATTCTCTGAGAACTCTAAATAACACGTGTGATCACCGGTATGACATAGTCATTACAAAGGTAAGACAACACTGAATGTGTTTCCTCCAACTTCCTCAATGGAATTTTTCGGTATCTTGCCAATTCTTGAGCATTTCAGCATATTTACTGCTTCAACTCTCAACTATGGCTAACATGTATCTACAGAGTGCACTCAACGGCAAATACTCTGCTAATATATGTAAGAGTTCTTTCCAAAGTCAAACAAAAGGTAAATTCTTGATTAAAAACAAAACAAAACATTTTTGTTGTATTTTGAAAATTTCTAATATCAATTCCCCCCGTTTTTTTTCAAACATCGTACATCCCAGTAAAACATTGATTTGTGTACAGTATGTTGACAGTGAATCGAGTTTCACCTGAGAAAAACAGAGATAGAAAATATTACATTCACTTCTTCAGGAATCTAAGATTGGCCTGGAAACCATCAGTATGTTGTTTGATGAAGCCATCATTGAAACCTAGGGCATGGTTCACCAGCACACGGGTCTTAGTCTTGCAGAAACCAGCTAAATGCATGTGAGCTCAAGTTAATTGATTAGTCTTGAAAATATTCACCGGATCCATAACGCAAGCAGCTGGAGCCAAACCAGTCAGTCCATTACAAGAATGCAACTTAGATTTATTTTTAAAACTCAGACTAAAGGTTGGGGTGGAACCTGTAGAGACTTGGTTGTGTTGTTATGTTGTCTTTGATTCAGATAAATGTCTCAATGTTCTCAATCTACATGTGCCAAAATTACCAAGAAATCAAACTTATCTGAACATTTTCAGAAGTAATGCATCTTTGCAGATCAAAAATTGAAAGCAAAGAGCAAAACAGCTGACCAAGTGCCATGTTCGGCCAATCAGGTGTAGGAAACATTTTATCCTTGGTAATGTCTTCACTAAAGCATTGAATAGCCTGCCGTCAATTGCAGTGCCTAGAAACAATGCCCTTCTCTAGTTATGGATCCAGTTGGCTGTCAATAATTGTGTTCTTATGCTCACTGATGCCAAAACCCAAGCAAATGCTGACTGAGTTTAACCAGACCAGAATGAATGAAGCAAAATACTGGCTTTGCAAGGCTTAAATAAGACCAGTGCTTCATTAGAGATACTTCTGTTAATTACCTAATACCATAACTGTTACTCCTTGTAGTTGCTTTGCCGTGAATCTTTAATCCAGTCAGCCAAAGTTGGGTAGTGGCCTTCAGAGGCCATGCCATTGTTTGAGTAGGGATTCTGCAGATTTTTAAGAGGCTGTGTGTTGCCACTGCCATTGTGCCTCACTGGATCCATGTTGTTGCCGTTGCTCATGGGACGAGGAAGTAAGTTGGTATAAGTGTTTCCTTGGCTTTCTCTTGGGGATTGCATGAGTGGAGCATGAGTATCTTGTACTACTGTGATCTGGGGTTCTTGCTTCAGCTGAAAGCCAGTCTGAGATCCTCCTCCCACCAGGCCCTTCAGAAAATCTTCCCCCTCCATTCCCTCTAGGAAGGGGAAAGAGCTCAGCCCCTGTGACCCTCCACCTCCAGGTACTGACCCATTAAAGGTGCTTTGGATTGGATTGACGGTATTGTAATTTGACCACATAGTCTGGAGACCCTGGTTCTGGTTGCTTAGATGGTTCTGGGTGCGGTTCTCAGAGGTAAGCTCCTCCCTTTGGTGCTGCAGGTTGAAGAGCGTCTGGGACTCTGGTTGGCTCATTCCAGCAGCCTGGGAGACTGTATCCAAGCACTGCAAGTCCCTTATGGAGAGCTGGGGGAGGGTGTTATTCTCAAAGTTGCTGTGCTCCACCCTGTGAGAGTAACCAGGTCCTTGGTTTGGCTGCTGTTGCCTGTTGCTATTAGGACGTGGCAGATTGCTCATGGCACCAGATGGGTTTATGGTGACTGTTTCCATTGAGAGTGTTGGGTTGGCCCATGACTGACTGGCTGGTACATTAGGAGCTTGTGATGTCATCATGACATTCTGAGGCCCAGGTTGGTAGGGCTGGTTGAATACAGTAGGTTGTTGCATTGTAGTCGTGGGCTGTTGCCTAAGGTACATGTTGCTGAGGTCTGGAACAAACAAAGTGACTTTTACTTATTTAACAGGGCAGTATTATTGTAATCTGGGTGGGCAGATTGTGTTTTGTTTAATGTTTAATCACTGCTATAAGATGGAAATTTAAAAAGTTACCTTTCCGCATGTGACTCATGGTACTCTGTGGAACTGCCTTAGGCCTGTTCATAGCCAGGCAAGCAAAAGGACCACCTAAAGAAAGGCCAGAAGCCATTGTTGAAATACACACTGTGCGTGTATATTAATGTACAAAGGACATGCTGATACATGCACATGTTCATATTGGGTTGTATGGTCTATGCTACAATACCAGATTTCTTACCTTGCAATCCTGTAATCCTCATCAAGTTGTCTCTTCTGCGCTTCTTCTCATTGTAGCCATAAGGATCTATAGCAAACACAATATGTTTATCACCTGAATCTGACTCAGAACTGCGCGCCAGTTCCTGGACAATGCCACTGGACACAAAAATGCCGATAATTTGAGTTAAAGAAGAAATGTGATCACTGCTCACCTTTGTCATCAGGTAGATATCTGAAATCCATTGGTTCACTGACTTCTTGATCAGAAGGTCGGCGCAACTGCATGTGCACAGTGACTGACTCTATGATGGAGGTGTTGTAGTAGGGAGGAGTCTTGAAGACGATGGCTACTTGGCGATGAACATCAGCCTGAGAGAATGAGCCTTTGGCCTCCCAGCCATCGGATGTGAAGAATCGCACCTCAATGTCATCTGGAGGAAAGGGGGATGATGGGATGACAGGAATGGAAAACTAAATGAACATGCAAAGCGAAGGGCACTATTGCTATGAAAAGCAAAATGGATTAATGGATTTATGGATAAATATGAGGATGAAAGGAGAGGACACAAATGCAAGCTAGATTAGAAACATACAGTTTACCATGAAATGTATAGGATTAAAAAAAAAAAATGGTGGTCACTATATTACAAATGCTTACAGATCAACAATAGTATTTACCTTTCTGTACTTTGTCACACAGTAAGAAGATTTCATCCCCTCCCTTAACACTGCCGCTGTTCCTGTTGACCCGACAGATTCTCAGCTCAGCTGTGTTTGGAGCCCCTGATGATGTAGAAACAAAGTGTAAATATACAACCCAACAGATGCAACAAATATACAGAGTCAGAATGCACTTTATAATTAAGATAACATTTATGTCTCCAAGAATGAAAATGTGAGAATCTGTCTTTATTTGATCCTGCTAATTCAGTGTTGTGGACACTCAGCTTTAGTGGCTGAATGTAATACATTTAGTAGTTGCCTTAGTTGCTTCAAGCCTCACTAGGTTGAGTCACATGTCACATGCCTGCTGTCAGAAAAGGAAGTGCTCCATGGTAACGGTGTTGTTTGAGGGTTAGTGTGTATAAAGAACTTCCTCTTTCTTAATTTGTGTGAAGAACACTAAACTAGTTTACTAAGTGTAACACTCAAACAGTTTGAGAGACCATCTGCTGGACACATGCATAGACAAATCTTGCAACAAACATACTGCACAGGTACATACAGTAAAAACTGTATGGAAAATCAAATACACCTGCTTAACCAACTGAATGCTTTGCTTTTATTTTTAGTTTAGTAAGTTAGCTTAAACAACAAGATATAAATAAAACTCTAGGTAGGGCTATGAGATGACATGACAGCGAACTTGCGGCTTTAATAAATGTTACTACTAGTTCTGGAAATCCACATTTCAACTGAATCATAAGGTGGACACACCTAACATCATTGCATTCCCGTAAGTACAATTACCGGGTAATTTCATAATGTTCTCATTACTTGTAATTGCCCAACATGGTGACAGAACAATCATGATATGGTGCAGACAAAGTTCAGACACTCACTGTTGTCGTATATGGGGTTGGTGACAATGGGGTTGAGCATCCGGGTGTAGTGGCCATTCTCATCCTGCAGGAAAACCTGGATACACAGGCGAACCACGTTCAAGTCGTACTCCTCTGTCTGCAGCAGCTGCTCCCGTGGCACTGCAGTCATACATATATATATGAGTGTCAGTACACAGCTAGATGACAGCAAATACTGATGCCCAATAATAATCGCACAGATGACAAACAACCAACAATATTTGTCATTAAAGGGTCAATTTTCAATATCTCTAGGGTGCAAAGAAATTTCCACCCCTAACCTGGAAAACTATGTTGGTTTTGGTTTTTGTGCTGTGGTTTTGACTTGCCAGTTCCCAGTAACTTAATAAGTATTCAGAACATTTCACACTATGAAGATACCTGATGGTGACTCAGAGTCTCACATGTAAAATGAAATTTGAGGCAGAGATATTAATCATTTTCAATTAAGATAAATGAATAAAAAAATTTTATTGATTATCAGCAAAACCGCCCTTCATGTCTCAAAAGAGAAATAACTCATATTGCAAATATAAATCCCTTTTTTAACTATTTTTTTCTATATTATTGAATTACTAATATTGTTAACAATAATCACGTAAAAGCAGCATTTTATAATTGTAACTGGTTAAATAGAACTAATGTTGTAATTTATATATTTTGTTAGTATAATCAGCAAAAATCAATCATATTTTATAGAAATATTTTATAAAAATAAATAATAAATATATTTTGTATAAAAATGCAAAATCTTGATTTGATTTCTGTTGCCACATCACCTAAATGGAAATTCATGGAATTTTGTTTGTGGTGTTCAAAGCACTGGAGAATGACATTCAAAAAATTCACCATCTTTAGAAACTTGTTTTTCCACAAACAATGGTCTGGGTACTCTGCATAATCCACAGATTTAGGTGAAAGGAATTTTGACTGCAACTACTTTCTACTGACCAAATAGTCCCTATGAAAACTGTTTATAGAATGGTCTGTGGATTTTCTTGTGTAACCAGGGCATTGTCTATGAAAATACACTTTGCTGTTACATTTTTCAATAAAGTTTTTTAGAACTTTGACCACCATAAACAAAGAGGGTAAATATCTCAAAATACGACAACATCAAGCTATTTGCCTACCAAGACAACACTAGAAGTAAGTGGAAACATCTCTTTGTGTACTCCTGGTAAAATGATCTTTTACAGTTATTTTTCGTTAGATGCAAACAGTTGTCTTCACTAGGTTTAGGAATATATACCCTCCATTTTATATCTGGTATGTAACTACAATACAGGCAAGCTGCAACTGCATTATAGTTAATAAACTCACAGAATGACTATTGACATAAATGTGTTTATGTCAATAGTCAATGCACAGACTGTCAATGCACAGACAAATAGAAAGACAGACAGATGGATAGATAAGTAGATACACAGATAGATAAAAATATAGACATATAATCTATGATGTTGTCATATTTGTCAAGTCAGTAGATTGTAACCAAAACGGCTTCTCTGGATTCTTTGGATCAACATACACACGTCACAGATAAGCTTCTTTTTAAGCGCCCTCAGCCTACACTTTCATCTGCACACACGCACCCCTCCCACACACACATGCAAGCGTCACACATAGAGGCAACGCACAAATACACACCTTGCAGGGAGAACTACTGAGAGACACCCACACAGTTACAGACACACCGACTTTCGTATCTGCCTACTTTCTCTTCCTCCATCTCTCAATTTCTATCTTTTGCACTCACTCGAGGCCATCCCCGCCTACAATTTGTCGCCACGGTGACGCGCGGGGACGTCACCCCAGGGTGGAAAAAAGTGTGTGTTTGAGTGTGTGTGAGTGTCTACACAAAACAAAAGTGAGAGATGAGACTCACTGCACGAGTGACCATAATGGCTCCTGACGTAGAAGTGGTGGGACAAGAGAAAGTGGCGAGTCACATCATAATTTTTAAATATTGTTTTTTTTATAGTTTATAGTTTCTCAGTCTTTCTGCCATTTCAAAATTTAAACACCAACAATACAATACCATAATTTAATTATACAATTCCAAATATTTTCCATGGTAATGCATCATTAAAAAAAAAAAAACTGTGGTGCAGTTACACGTGAGATGTTGGGAAACTCCTCATCCTTACTTGAATATGTTACTGGACATGTTCAGTGCAAACAGCTAGCCAGGTGTTTTTCCTGCTCTGTCTCTGCTTGCAATGCTGGCACCAGCCATCAGGCCTATTTCTCGAGGCCCAAGTAAGTCACAGGTCGTCAGTGCACTTACAAGCGTTTGCATTTTGCTTAGTCAGAAGTCTTCAAATTTCTGACTTGCACCTGGCTGGGGGCCACAATTGTGCAATTACCAGCAGAGAAAAAGAACAAAACAACTGCTAACACGTCTGTCCAAGTGTTTTAGCTTCTCCTTGAGCATATTTGTGAGAATTGAAAGGCCTACGGTTTACATGTTGACATGAAACCTAAAGCTTTGTTTAAAAATATCTGTTATCAGATTCTGCTGAAACATGTCAGCCTGTCTCTAACTTTTATGACACTGATCTGTAGAAGATGGCGTACAGCGTTCACTGTCTGAACTGTTTTAAAACAACAGCAGTTTTTAACAATTCTCTACTATACTCTTAGCAAGTCAGTAAATAAGCATAATTCTCAAAGTGTAGGCAAAACCTTTCTATTACAGACAAGCACATGGCAGCCTGACATGCTTTAGAGGAGAATGTAGAATGTAAGAGAATTTTGAGTATATAACTGAGAGTACAATGACATAGATATCACAGAGCATATTTGGAGTATGCAGTTTTCACTGAACAAAGACGGAACTGAAAGTTCAGATAAGAACAAAGTTCTTCATGTCCCCTGAATGCTTAATTCAAAAGTAAATATGTCCTGAATAAGTGAGTTTAGATTTAAGGGCATTGTTCCACTTGGCATGCAGATTTAAAACTCTGTATTTGCATTTAAAAAACTGTATTTGCTGCATAATTTCATTACAATGAATTAGGAAAATTACAATAAAGGTATCAACTTGGGAAACACCGTCGAATCTCATATCATTTGTTACAGCATTAAAAGTATTTGAATTATTTTTAAGGTTATTTACAAGGCACTTACAACATGTTACTGATGATGCCTTTACAGCCATATGAGTACAGTGTAACATGTTTATAATTTTCAAATTTTTATATTGTAAGAAGAAATGTAGCAAGATGCCTTGGCCTTCTCATCTTCTTTACATTCAGACTTTTTTAAAAATTTTTAAAATAATCTGTTTCTGATCTAACAAAAGATCAACCAATCATCTATTCAAGTTCTTAGTACATAAGAGTCACTGTCTATAATCTGTCATGTTAATTATAACGAACAGGCTCATCTAAACAAGCAGCTGTTAGTGTCCCATAGTACATAACAGGTGCTTAGATTTTTTAAAAATATATAAGAATACTGCAACACATTTTGACTATGTTTGATCAACATTTTTTTCTAAGATTAAATGGTAAGTACACTTGTAGCAGTGTCTGCTCACAGAGAAGTTTTAGTGTCTTGAATAATGACAGCAACAAAAATGACAGTGGAAATATACTTGTGGGGGCAGAATGGTCTCTTTGTAATGTATATGAAATAAGCTTACTCTGATCTCTGTTTGGTCATCAGGTTTGTCTGCTGTAGGTGGCACAAACTACACACAGTGGAGAAACTGAAGGAGGAAGAAATGAAGACTTGCTTGTGTATGAAAGCGGAACTAAATATTGATGGAACATACTTAGGTTATCTGTATGCGTGAGTGTTTGTAGAGTGAGTTAGTGAAGTAGGCAGATGCTGGACAGGTACAGGAAAGTGAGTTGGAGGTTGAAGTAGTGGTGAGTGACTGAGTGTGTTGTGGAAAGAAACTGGGCCCAGAGGCACCCCGGCCCCTGTGCAGCTGCATGAGGCTGCAGCTGCACAGGGACCAGGTCACGGGCTGTAATGATGACAGGGACAGTGATGGTGTGGGGTGGTGGGTGGCTAGGGTGCGTGGTGGGTGGTAAGTATGAATGTGGGAGCAGAATGTGAGAGTGAGAAAGATGAGGAGGCAGGTGCCAAGCCTCACCACAAACAATGTCTCCAACGCATGAATATATTTCATCAAGTTTCATTGCATGTATCATACAGTTTGTCTGTCTTACTAAGCCTTGGGCAATTATAAAGAATTATACTATACAGTCACATCATATATACAGCATATTTGTGCCCTCGCTGTACTGCAAAACTACTGTGTGAAACATTAGAACATGTAGAGTTCGACACACACACAGGTACGTTCTTCTGAAATCAGTCATAAATAAAAAAAAATGGCTTGGGAATTAGCATGGGGTTTGTGTTTTAGAAATGATCGACAATACGAAGTTAAAGACAGAGCAGAATAAACACACTCAACATGTTGATCTTAATGAGCAAGGCAAAAACAAACTGTGGTGGTGTGACATGCTTTTTGTGGTGGAAAGCGCTCAGGTCTTTAGACTGGAAAATAACAAAACCTCAGCCAGCATTATTTTACATTACTCACCTCCACAATCTCATTTGTATACACTGAAAACTCTTATATGAGATGATAAATTTATCAATAATAAAAAGTTTAAAAACAAAGTTTTCTAACATCATAAAACATAATTAAAAAAATGTAATGTTACTTCTCTTATGACAACAACAATATTATTATAATATATAAGCAGTCGCAGTAAGTTATAGTTACTCCTTGAAATTAAATACAGAGGACTCAGTGGTCAATGACTTCAGTTACAGGCCCACTGAAAATATATGTGCAAATTATATCAACAGTGAGGCTACAAAAAGACTCAGAAGAGCAGATGTCTTGGACACGAAAGCACCTTTAGCCACATGAACTGAGCAAACATTTACCTTATGTACGTGTGTACTATGTGAAATGAGAGCGAAAAAGTAAAACAGAAACATGCTACTACGTCACATACACACACACATCATATTCAGTTCTGTGTCATCACAGGTGAGGGGAGCTTTCTGCCTGTAGTAAGTGGCCCCATTGAATCTTTGATCTTTCTTAACAAAACAGATGCAGCTTGAACAACAGCTCATATGCATTAATTGAGGGGAGATCAGGGAGTTTGTGTGTTTGTAAATGTGTAAGGTGGTTGCGTGCTGGGGTGAGAGGGGGGGCATATGTTCCCCTGACACAGGAAGCAGCTGAGTTTCACAGCAGAAGTGAGCTGAAGAGAGTGGAAGGTTTGAGCCATGTGAAAAAGACAGTAAGCTGGCCATCAAACAGCCTGTAGCAATAAACAGGTTTAATCTATGTCCGTATGTCTGGGGTATACAGCCACCTGCAATCTGAGATTTAGCTCATTTATCTATACCTGGCACATCTCTAGATAAAGTAAGCTGAGCTTCACTGGCTGTCTTATCACTTTTACAAAACTATAACTCCTGTTCGGGCTGCTTGTAATGTTGGTTAATCTAGACTTTAAAGCTGAACTCACTGTAAGTCAACGGGAGTGTGTGCAAAATGAACATAGGCCTCATTTAAATGTCTTCAAAGTGTCTACATCCAAATATTATTCTGCTCTCTAAGCAACAGAAACTAGGAGGAAACTCAGTGAATATGACAGCATTTCCCACGAATGACTCGAAATATTGACAAAATTACTTGTGATGCGACCTCATCTGTGTTCCTCATTTTGTCACCTCCAGCTGACATATACTCCCTTTTTTGTAATCAACTAAATCATGCTGTCAACTTAAGGAGCAAGTACTGTTACTAATGTTCCCTGAGTTGTGCTGTACCACAGGAATCAGACAATAAAGTATCCAAGATGGCAGCAGTTATGATATTAGTAGAAGAAAAAATGTAGAAAAAACATGAGTCTATTCATTCATTGATGTAGCCACAAAAGCAGATAGAACTTCTTTGGTATGTGTTGAAAACAAGTCCATTTATGCTGTTTGGCTTAATTATATGACAATGCCCAGGGAACCAGTCTGACTCACCAGATGTACACTGTGGATATAAGCCTGCCACTGGACAATAATTTCAGTCTGCAAATGATCTGAATAAACAAGATGTGGTCATATATGGTGAAGCTCAGTAACCACAGCAACTAATAATATCAGCCAGAATTGGGAGTGTTATCAGAAAGAAGCCATCAGTATTACAATTTTTGATTTGCCTCTTTGTCAAGACTATGTATTCAGTGTAGGCTGTGTGTGTATGTATAGGCTTCACACACTTCCTAAAACATAGAAAGCAAAAACTCAAAGAACTGGAGGAAATCACAAGTATGTAAAATAAGCGTGCTAAGCAAAGAGTTCTGGATCAAACATTTGGTTAATAAAGTTATTTCAAGCAGTTTTGTCCAAACTTATTGCCACTTTGACTTGCAAACATGCATAGTAGCCTTGTGCAATTTCAAAAATGTATGAAAATGCTTATTATTAGTACAAAAACCTTAAGAATAGAGCTCAACCCCAAAAACTAAAGGCACAAATGTTGTAATCAAGCCTGATCAGAAACCTTCCATTCCCTTTTACAGTCCCGTAAAGCACCATAGCCTACTTTTATCATCATCTCTGAGAGCTGGGGAACCCCCTTGGTCCACCCTCCCCCTTTCAAAGGATCCTGCATTCCCAGCTCTCACGTGGCCTCCTGCACTGTGCTGAATTGAGCAACTGTGATCAAGAATGGGGAAGTAGCTTAACGCCTGTTTGTACATGAGAACCGCTGTCTGTCTGCACCAGAGGACCACAGAATGAAAGCACATAGAGGAAATGGCATTACTGTAGACAGCAGAGCGGCAAGAGAGCAGACTTTTGACTGATTGCGAGGGAAATCTTCTTAAACTGACTGAGAAAAGGGTCAAGCCGCATTTTAAAACAATTCTTTTGAATTGATATGAATGTAGTTATGTGTAGAAACACCAGCAACAACAGTAAAAACCACAGCAACAGTAACTGCGATCAGCAACAATGCATACATTAGTATCTGACAGAAGTTATTGCCATCTGCCACAAAAGCTAACTTTTAACTGTATATATCCTGTTTGTTTATACTAAGTACTAGTGTTGTATGTTATCAGTGAAGTTCTGGGGCTGTTATGCTACACAAGTGGGTTTAAACAGTTACTCGGTGGGATGTGTGCTCATGTTAACAGATAATAATACAAACAGGCAGAATGTGGATTTGGAGCAGGAGGACTCACCATTGAAGGGGTTGATCCCTCTGGTAATCCTCTGCACGATCGCGTCCTTCACTTCCCTCCTTCTCACACACTGGATGCCCAGATTTTGGAAGCTGTGTGAATGACAATACAACAGGACTGTGAGAAACTGACAGGCTCTTATAGGGCTGCAATAAGGTGAGTAAACACACCTGAGTGAAGTATGATATGAAAAATCTTACATAATCCAAATCTAATACTTATGACTTTTCTTATAATGTTTGACTGAAATTTGTAGGAGTATTTCTATTTAACTACATACAAGGTTAAGAGTCTAAATGTGTCTGAATTTACTATAGAAGTCCATAAGGGATTTGCAAATCACACCCAAAGACAGTGAGTCATTTACACTCTTACACACATGCACCAGTACACACACACACACACACACACACACAATGTCTGTTTTCTCTCTTGTACACACAGCAAATATGGGTGATGTCACTTGGGGAATTCCCATATTGCCATCCCCATCACAAAGATGGTTTGACAAATATGCTTTGTGTGTGTGTGTGTGTGCATGTGCATGTGTGTGTGTAAGTGATTTGCTGTATGAGTATCTCCCTCTGTATCTGACACACATCGATATACATTTGATGCCTTATGAAACTGTCAAGTGAAAAATGAAATACTGTTAATAGAGAGCAAATCAATTATGTTGTGGTGTGTGTTTGTGTGCGTGTGTGCGTGCAACAGACTGGGTGTGTTTACTCTGATGACGCTGATTAAGACTGAGACAGGACTGATAATTACTCTGACAATGACAGTGACAATTAAGTCAATGAATGCTACCACACAAACGTTCTGAATGGACGTGGCTGTGGGAGGAGAACTCACGCTATCACTCTGCGGTCTGGACCAAACTCGGCCTCATAGAATCCGTCTTTGCAGTCCTTCCCCACAAGGTCGTGTGGATGTGGTCGGTAGGGTTCGTTTTTGGTCACCAAATAAACACGAACTTTCCCTTTACCACAATAATTCAGGATCTGTGAAAGTAGAGGAGATTGTTTTAAATATCATGTACAGGTACATACAGTAAAAATGTGCCGGCAAAATGTAGAAAGACACATGATGAAGAGAAAAAGAGGAAGATGCTTTAAGGCCAGATGCTTTCAACTGGTTCTCTTATGTAGAAATAGTTAAATCTTTGGGGTTTGTGAGATTTAAGTTCTGCTGACTGACCTGCAGACTGGGGTAGGTCCTGTTGTTGTCGGAGCTGTTTTCGCCTGGGATGCTTCCAGCAGAGCGACCCTCACACTTGTACCTGAAGCGCATACCCCTCTGCTTGGGCTGCTCGAAGATCTGGATCTCCGGCTCAGCCACTGGAGAGCACAGATGACAGAAAAAGTTAAAGAAGGGATGTTGATAGGAAGGGATGAAGCAATGGAAATACAGTGAGTTAAAGACAATGTCAAGCCAAGTTGAACTGGCACACAATATGAAAAAATTCTCTGCCGTTGTTGGGTCTGTTTGGATCATCAAATAGGTGGTTTTGAGTTTGAAAAGTGAGTTAACAAACAAAACCAAACCTACTTGCAGACACTTTGACATGTTGTCTGTGAAAAAGGCCTATTAATCATCTGCTGCCACAAAATGGTAGAAAAGTCAAACATTTCCTAAAGTCTCTGTTGTAGACCTCGTTTTTTTGTTTCCGTCTTTGTATTTTGGAGATATGCCTGAAAGTGATATCTACTACCTAAAGATGGCTGCAAGAAAAAAATGATTACCAAAAGCTGGCCTCCGAGAATCCCCTCCGCTGTAAACCTTTAAACACTATCAACTCTCTAAGCCTTGTGGAAAAGATGACTTACTGACTGTTCACAATACAGACAGAGAGGACATGGGTGAAATGAGACTGAAACTCTCAGGAAACAGGCACTTACTGATTTTTTTTTTTTTTTATTTCTCCTCTCTGTTTTTATACCAATGTGTGATGGTGCCTATATCCTTGTGTAATGAACTGCAGCCGTGTTTTTGTGTATGATTGATGAGCTCATCTGAATTCTGTTTTTTTGCATCTCATGTACACCGCCAAATCTAAAACAAACACTGTCTGGTTCAAGTGACCAGTCATTTGATGTTAGTCTACACAAAATGGTTAATATTTTCTACCATTTTGTGGCAGCAGATGATTAACAGACAACATGTCAAAGTGTCTGCAAGTGGGTTTGGTCTTGTTTGTTATTTCAATTTTATTTTAAGAAACATAAGAATCCAGAAACAGAAGTAATTTGCTATGCATCTTGTTCAAAAAAACATTGTTTTTTTGAAAAAAAGATATTATTTCTAAATTTAGAAAAGTTTAATGTAATGCAATTTTTTTACTGCATTTAATGTGAAACTTAAGTGGAAAAAGGAAGTGAATATAAATGGGTAACATTATAGACACTGACAACATTACATACAAGAAGGGAATTTAATTCAAGAAAAATCTGATTTGTTTCCTTTTTTCCCAAAATAAAAAAGTAAACAACATCTAAGGCAATAGCAAACATGTTGGAGGCAATGTACAGATGCAATTCGTATACAATGTCCTCTAAATTTCTCCAAAGCTAAAGCCATTTTTTAAAAGTGTAAACCAAGTATTACAGGGATATTTGTTTTTCTTTTTTACCAGAGCAACATCACAAAAGTGGTGCTAAAGGAATATAACAACTTGTTCAAAATTCCACCCACAGCTGGAAGGACGGCCATTACAGGATGCCTCGAGACAGACCCACTCAGACACAGAGAGGGTTTAGACATGGTAAGGAATATTTATGAGGTTTTGAAAGGATGATTTTGGCAGTAAATGGGAAAAATGGATTAGGATTAGAAATAAAGATCTAAGCACTGTATAATTTTGAAACATTTTTGTTAATTATTGTTTAAATTTGTTTATAAGCAAACAGTACTGCAATTTTTACAATTTAAACTTTTGAAACTATATATTAACATTATGTTTTAAGTAGCAAATCATAAAATAAGTGCTAAATAAAAAGGCAAACCTCAATCATTCTGCAGTCAACACAAAGCAAACAAAAAGTTTGTTTGTCCTACTTTGACCCTTTTGCATGAAACAAAACCAGCCCCACATGATGCCTGTGTAAGAGAGGAACTAAAACTAATCCGGGAAGTGTGTCTGTTTTAGTGCACATCGTTACCATTGAAATAACAAAACAAAAATGTGTATTTGTGGACATGACAGCTGAGGAACGAGTGCTCTGAGAACCAAAGTGCAGTGTTGACAAAGATGTTACATCGGCCAGAACGAATCAAGTCATATCACATTCTGACATACTGAAGGCATGTGTGTTTGCCAAATATGTAGCTTGGCCTCGTTCTGCCTTCCTCATTTTGAAAATACTTAGGCAGAGGCCGCTCTAAATGCAGAACTAAAAGATGAAGTGGTTCAAACATACTTACAGAAGCATTCACAAACATTTATTATACAGTTTATAAGCTCATACACTGCAAACTAACGATGACAACGAGAGCCACAGGTTCTCTAACACTCACATCACTGGTCTGAGAAAAAAAAAGCAGTGCTTCCCAACAAAACACAATGAGGAAGTGACAGACACTACAATACATTCACAGCCTCTTCAGCACTTTTAAGGTTTAAATTGTGGGAACAGACAGCAAATTTTGACAAAAGAGATATTAAAACGTAGGCTACTCACTTAGGTGTGTGTTGTCCCCTAGCATTGAGGGCAAAAGAACTGAGGAGGAAAAAATGACACAGACAGAAATTAAACAGATTTACTGTATGCAAATTAGATACACAAGCTTATTGACTAGTATTTTCCCCAAACTGTTTTTGTAGTGTTTTTGAAGTTCATTGAGTTCTCCTAAAGCTGTCCTGTAATTACCGGCACTGACTCCAAATAAAGTGTCAATTATTGCAACAAGGGGGAAGTTTCACTGTGCTGTCACACACACTCACAATTAATGGTAGAAAACAGTATTTTACTCAATAATTAAGCTCAGCTCCTGCTATCGTACATCTGGGCTCAAAATATTTTTACAAATACATCACAATACATTTGATTCAGTTCATGTTTTTGAAAATTACAGGCGTGTGTCAGCATCAGGCTACATACGAATAGAGCCTCTCAGTCTTCACGTTCCCTTTGTTATTGTACAGTAAGTAAATGTGTTGTTACTCACCATCCATGATGCACACACTCTCACTCTCAGCAGTAACGCAGGCTATTGTCTCTTGGAGAAAGCCCGAACCGAATGAGTGACAGCGGACAGGAAAATTATATTTCTAAAAGATTGACTAGCGGGGAATTCCCCTTTGTCACCGCCTACTTTATCTGAATTGACCAATGACAGAGCGCATGACTCACAGCAAAGCCGCGAGGATTCACAGCCCGCGAGCACACTGGATAAGAACCTAACTGGGAGGAAATATGGAGACACAGTGCTGTCAAAAATGCACATGACAGCAGCCTTGAGTTTGGAAAATGTCACGAAGAAGAAAATTCAGCAAATGACGGACTGAAGCTGTGTGGATATTCATGTGTTTACAGCATGTCACTACATGCGTCAGGTAGCACTATGCCCACCGGGAAGTATGGAAGCAGTGGATAGAGTACTGAAAATCTTTAAACAAGTGAAGGAATAATATAGTCCCCCGCCCTCCCCCCCAAAAACCTTATATAATAAAATTTACATTAAAGAAACCTAAATTAGTAAAATAATAATGTCCATGGATAGTAAATTATCTTAAGTACTAGTTACTTGATAATTATAATTTTTCATTTCTCATTTAAAAGCTTAAAAGACTCATAAAGGATGTTTGCTGGCAAACTACATGTTCAACCACAGTAAGCAATTTAGCCTACTCCATTGTGCTTGCAGAGATTGGAGGAGCTTTTTTCTAAAAAAAAAAAAAAAAAACAACTCTATTTTTCAGGACACAGCGAAACCTTCTGATTTAATTATTTTCCTTATTTGGATTTTGGCAAAAAAAAAAAAAAAAAAGTGTGTCCAGATGTGGCCAGAGATTTTCATGGAGCTGCCTTTTGTTCTGAGTTTCACTTCATTATCATCCCATGGAACTTATAATGCTTCTTTTTCTTACATCTGTACCCTCCCCTGAGAAGTTGCATCATGCAGACCTGGATGGCTGATATGAGTCAGTGATGAGGGCTAAGATAGCTTTGGTATGTCACTATTTTCTTGATTTCGGCACAAAAGTGTGTTTCAGAATTACACCTGCCTCAATACTAGAACGATTTAAAATTTTGATCTTAACATTTTAACAATACCACAATAGTGCTGTCTGATAAATTTGGTCACTTTTTTGTGATGTGAAATTATCATAGGTTTCATCTCATCAACATTCCAACAAGAAGTAATGACAGTTTACCAGGCTATTAAACTACTTGTCAGCTGAAATAACTAAGTTGTCAACAGACCTAAAACATCTTCTAACAGTTAATGCAGTCCCCAAAACCTCAAACCAGACAGAAGTGATTGCAGTAGATTATGTTTTTTAACCAAGTAGTTTGACCCCTGCATATATTCCTCCAGTCGCACAACTTCACAGAATGTTTTGAGGACCCTGACATCAGGATACAATTTTAAAAATATTTTTTAAATGATATTTTTGTGCACATTGTACCCTGCATTTCTTCTCAACATTAACTGGACTTAGTGGTCATTGACAGTAACAGGAGATATTTCCACCTGACAGAATAGAGCATGCATGTCTTTAGTTTTTGCGCTTACCTGCACCTGAGATAAATATCTCCTGTTTGCCTACATTTAACCACTGGGTTTTTTGAATAAAGAATCAGTCAAAAGTTATTGAGTATTGAGGGCAACCCTGTGTTGGTTTGTGTGTGTGTGTTACCAATGGCATAGGATGATAGAGGTCAAAACATCAAGGTTACATCAGGTGGGTGAGGTTGCTGAAAGTATACAGTTGTATACATTTTCCAATCATTTTTGACAGTTTCCTGACACTTTAGGCCATTCAACTTGTCAGACCACTGGGAACCCTTCCAGTGCTCCCGATGGCCGGTCAGTGCCTGTACAAAAATATGCAAAAACAGACCCTGAAGTTCTTGCGAGTATATGTGGCTGTAAACATTGCCACAAATACCTTCACGGAAAACCCATGCTCTTGTCGGTGATCAAAAGTCTTTCGGATGGACTTTTAACAACCCCAAATCAAAGCCACCCACTCGTGCAAAACAGTGGAGGAGGGAAAACCCAGCAACCTTGACTGCAGGTCTACATCAAGCCTACCTGCACAAGCACCACATCTCTCAGGATGCACTTAACTTATCGAAGACAAGTTGTGGGGATTGCTTTTGAAAATTAAGGTTTTTGTTAAAGGGATTATAATTGCGGCTCTGAATTGGTCAGGCGCAATGATTCCTGTCCCCTCATCTATACAATTCAGGGCAATATCATTTGCACATAAAGGCCACTAGGGGGTGGTCAAAACAAAGAAATTTATTAGAAAGTCTGGTTCCCTGGCTGCACCTCAGGTCAGACTGGTGTTTCCTGTCACACATAAGAACTTCTCTGCATGAATATGCTGCCATTATCGCCAGAAAATGACGTTGATATGGATTTTTGTGCTTCCAATTCAATTCCAATTCCAATTTCATTTGACTGCCAATACAGCATCTGAAAATGCAATAACCACAAAGTACATCCATTACATTTTTAGACTAAATTTAATAATTTTTTTACAATTAATTTTTCAACATAAAACATTAGAAAACAGTTTATTGGTTTCTAGTTTAGTTGAGATGAAAAGTGCTTGAAAGAAAATTAATTGACATAAAAAGAAAAATATTCTCATTGGAAAGGTCTGTGGTGAGAGCTGAGTTGCTGTGTTTCAGGGTCATCTTTCATCTTTCGGTTTTGATTAGTGAGCTGTTATTTAGGTGAACTTGCACAAAGAATTATGGCTTTTCCTGGGACCTTTCCATTACTGAGAACAAAGCATTCAGTGTGGAGCAGCCTGCAACAGCTGTTACAAAGTAAAAATGTATGCAACAAAGAACAGACACTAGCACAGTTTTTAGGGGTTTAATGGGTGTACAGATTCATTTAAAGGAAGTGATAAACACATACAAAAATACCCTTTCAATACATTTTAGAAACAAACATCTAAATGACCTGTTTTGTTAAACGTTTCCAAACAGCAAAACATGAGTTGTCTGAAACAGAGTGGTGCAGATTTCATTCAAAAGAGACCTACCTGCTATGAATGCTATTAAAAAAAGATCACATGGTACAAATATGCAAATATAAATAAAGTGATAAGAAAACCCCCGATAATGACGAATATGCCTTTTGAAAAAAAAGAAAACAAAACAAACAAGAAAAAAAAAAAACCTGTCTCTGTACAGTTAGTTAGGGAAACTGATGCTGGAAAAAGAGCCTGTGTCCCAACTCCTCTACCTGCTCTGAAGAAGAGGGCGCCTTATCAGCATCACTTTATACTTTGTTGTATACATAAATCTTCTGTGCTGAAATCAAACACAAAGTCGCCAAACTTCAGACAATTAACATGGAGGGTCGGGGCCCTAGGCAGGAAAAAAAGTTGTCTCCTGACCCTCACCTGTGGCCCCAGGAGATGCCTTTTAAGAACCTCCACAGGAGGCACAGAGGGTTAACACCCAAAATGAAGGGAATTCTGTCTCTCTCCAACACATTAACACAACCATCTATGCATGCACGCTCACACACACAGTCAACCACATACGCATGGATTCACACACAAACCAGCACAACTTGCCAAAAAGCTTCTAACCACTTTTCACTGAGCACCACAAACCCTTTCATGGACAAAAAAACAACCAGGACCTGGCTTTGTCTGGAACAAACTTCACTTGCACACAGACCGTGGTGAACTGGTGGGGGGGTCAAGCAGTATCCCAAACTGTATATGTATTGTTGCCCCTCCGATGGAATAGAGGGTCATTTTAGGTCCGACAATCTGTGAATCACAGGTCTGTACACAAACTGATTTTCACACATTTTTCTTGGGACTGCTTTTACTGTCCAGTGATCACTTCTCTATGTCGACAATGCCTGACATCTAGGGATTAAACACACCATGAAAAGTAAGCCGGAAATTCACCGTTTCTTTTTAATCTAAGACAAAAAATGAGCTTGACACACTGAAGCAACACTAAACAGACAAAAGTGAAGCATTTTGAATGGTTTCCTCAGATGTTCTGTACTTATCCTTCAAAGAGCTAAACAATAACTGAGAAGCTTCAGGCCCAATCCATCACTTTAAGAAAATGCATGACGTTTCCAGTTGTTGCAAGAATTATTTTTTTTTTGTTCTTACCGGCACCTGAGAAGCACTGATGTCACTGGGCGTCTACAATCCCCTACACACTGCAAGTCCGATACTAACCTGGAGTTCTCTTTGGGTTGTCATCATGGTCCAAAGAGCTGTGGTTGTGATTTCTGTCATATCCAAACAAACCCCTCAATAAAGCCTCACTGCAACTGTTTCCAAACCTATACAGTGTTTAGAAAAAATATCCAGGGCTGGAGACAATTTTTTTGGACAAGCAATAAAGAAAAACAAAAACAAAAAAAACAACAATTTTTTAGACTTTTTTCCTTTTTAGATAAAACTACAATAGAACAGTCAAAAGACTTAACAGTGATCTTTTGCTTTTTTTTTTTTAAGACAAAAGTTATGTACATCAACGTTTACTGTACAAGTTTCTGTTTGGAGAAAAGAAAAGAAAAATATCAGCATACACCAAAAGAGTGTGTTGCAAGCGTTGATAAATGTTTTGGGCTGTTTTAAAACATGTTGACTGGAAAAAAAAGGATAAAGAAAATGAAAGGAAAACAGCACATATTCCCTCTGTACTGTGTACTTTTTTAAACACTGAAGGAGGAGACAAGTAAAAAACTGTTGTTTTAGTTCTCATGTCAGATTTCTCCGTGACAGTTGTGTTAAATGCCCGCTAGCTGTGAGCACGACAGGGAGCTGACAACATTTGATTTGACCAAATCTCCTATCCACTGGCAAATCTATAATCTCTGAAGATTTGAGGTGAGGTGTCGGTCCTGCCGCTTCACACTTGAGACTGACCGACCTGAACACACTCCTCGTCCCTGTGTGAAGTCATCTTCTCGGTGTTTGACTTAACTGTAAAGCCCCACCTCTGTGATGTATGAATTCAGTTTGTAGTTGTGTGTGTTCAAGCTATGTGGATTCTAGCCTTTTCTGTTTCTTTCAGCCTCTTGGCCTGCTCCTCCAAGGAGGGGGAGAGGGGGCGCTTGGAGGCTGCTCCATTCAGTGGGTCAGCTCCTCTGCTCACCAATGTGGGGATGGAGCTGCCAATAGGAGGCGCCACATGTTTGGATGCCACATGTTCTACAGAGAGAAAGAGAAGGTCAAAAGGCAGGGTTTACTTTTGCACCTAATTTTGATTTACCTGTGATTTTTTTGACAAAAATGCGTCTTGGTTTTACAGGTCACATTTTAATCCTGCTATATTTGTAAAAACAAAGTTTAATTTTTGTCAGTTCAATCTTTGTTGAATTTTTGTCATGCATTTCTAACTATGTTGCCATCTTTGTAATCGTTACCATATTTACATGTGATTGCAAATGCATTAGGTCTGTTAATCTTTTAGCTGAGGATACTGGCCATTGTGGCATTCCTGTGAAGTGAGGTGCTTCTTTTTAGTGCAAGAGGTTTAGAGTTAATCATTTTTGAAAAAGAGTTGCTTTGTGCAGTAGAGTTCTAAAGTCTGTCTTTCTGACATATTTTTCACCAGTTTTTTTGTCTTGGAAAAATAATATAGTCGAATATACATTCAGTGTTCTTTATATTGGTCATTAAACTGGTAAACTTGGTTAGTATAAAGGAGGAATGTGTAGTTGTAAAGTGCATATCTCACACAGACCTCAGTGCTGGCATGCTTATTGTTTAAGTTGTGACAGTTGCATGAGATATGATGAGGAGGAGAAGATGGATATTAGTCAAGAGACAAGTAACATTATTTCTAGGCATTTGCCATTTCACACAGTTTCAGTTTCAGCATGAGCGCTATGACTAAATCACTGATCATCCATGACATGTATTATAATCATGATGATGACTAAAAATGTTCTGAAACTATGTTTTGAGGCAAAGTGAATTAGTGACATGGTCACTACTGTTAGAACTGCGTGATGACAGCTGATCTATTAGAAAAACTGTCACTGCAAAATAGTCTAACTGTGCTGACTTTTCTGAATTTTGCAATCACCGGTCTAATTGAGGGCTTAGTGGGATAACAGTGGGCTAACACTGATATGCAAACAAATGTATAGCAGCTTTTCTGCAGCTAGGAGTTATTTAACATGATTAGGCCTATGCACAGCTTTAGAAATTACAGAGAAATTGTACATTTTGTCTTCAAGTGTACACACTGGGAATCTACACAGTGTCATGCATCTTGCAGACAATGTTTCTTTAAGTTGTCATTAGTTTAGCCAATAGGTAACACAGTTTTGACATTTTTCAACCTGCTCCCCATGTTTTCCAGTAAACTTACTCAGACCCTCAGGTTTTTGGGTTCACACATGCATCACAAGTCACAATGAGGCTTCTAGTTTTAAAATTTGGTCACACTGTCAACTACAAAAATGGTTTTAAAGTGGACTACAAGCTCACAGTCTTGAGTCCTTTAACTGATAATTGGCGGAAGACCAATTTGACACTCACTTGAACCAATCACAGGAATGGACATGCCCTTTTCTTCACTGGCAGGAGGAGCGTCAGCTGTGAGGGTGCCCTCAAACACTGGGGGCTTGGGAGGTGTGATGCTACATTTAATAAAAAAAACAGACAAACAAAAACATAACAATTGGAAATATTACAAAATTGAGTGACACCAGCAGTTTGCTTTGACAGTAATGGGAAAATAGCTGCACTTACTTGTGGCGGTTGAGGGCCAGTTTAATGGAATTTTTTACAACACGACAACTGTTGCTGGCTGGGAGAGGTGAGGAGGCGTCTGGCAGCTCCATGCTGGGAAGTCTCTGAAGTGGGAAACAGCAAAATATAGATTACCCCACATTTTATTCATTTTAAAGTAATTTAATAACTGCTTTAATAAAACCTGAGAAACTTATTACAGGACATTATCAAAAATTAAACCATTTAGATATAAAATAGAGCTAATGGTTTACAGAGATGACATTACCTGTGTTCTTGAGGTATCAATGGTTGGAATGGGCTTAGCCTTTGATCCAGAAAGGGGGTTCTAAAAGTAAGTAGAGACAAAGTGGGTAAAGCTTATTGGGTTTTGTTTTGCTTTACACGGTTAATAGCAGCAGACAGGGTAAGTAACACCTACAGTAGGGGGTCCTTCTCCGTGTGTGTGGGACTCAGAGGATGGTGGATATGGCTCTTTAAATGCAGAGTCATCATTAGACACCACCTACGGCAAAAACAGTTCAGAGTCACAACTTCTATTTTGCATGACATTAAAAGTCTACAAATTTGCCAGCAAGTTTAAATCCAACTTTCCGTGAACTCACAATACATATATACTGTAAGTCCTGCCCTACACAATGAACACCAGCCATACCTCTGTGTCTTTGTGCCTCTTGGCCACGTCCTCTTCCACAGGCGAGTGCGGTCTTTTAGTAGGAGCTCCATTGACTGAGTCCTCCAGGCCATTGGGTTCCTCCCTGGGGCTGCTGGCAGCATTGGGTGTCACATCCTCGCTAAGTACTGTGGTGATGGAGCTGCTGGCTGGTGGAGTAGGAGGCTTTGCTTTACCTGGAGGCTCTTCAGAATGAGACAGACATTTAGATAAGGATGAATTATCCAAAGCTTTGATAATCATTTAGAGACCTTTTGCTAAATAATATTGTTTTATTAATTTAAAAATTCTGGATGATATTTATTATGTTTACTTACAGCGTTTAAGTAATAGGACCTTGTATCTCTTCATGCGATAACTAAATATTTAATAGCCCAGCCCAGAAAGGAAAGTTTCTTACTTCTCAGTACTTGATAGATAATGTTGTGTGGTAGTCAATGGAACAATGACTCACTTGAGCCAATGACAGGGATGGACATGCCCTGGTCTTGAGCAGCTGGTGCCGTGCTGGGTGCTGGAGATCTCTCCACAAAAAGCTGCTTGGGAGGGCTGACGCTGCAAAATACAGGGGAGAAACAAAAATTTCTTCTAGATTCTGATATGGATTTGAGTCTGTCATTGTGATAAGTGCAAAATATATATGACGAAGGAAAAATAGGATGTGCATTGGCATAGAACTTCCAAGGATTACAAAAAATGACATCAACAAAAAAAAAAATACTTAACTAAAGTATTACTAAAACTTTAACACTAAAAGGTATAATTATTTAAGTAAAAATGAACTGCACTGGAAGTGCAGATTTGTATCAAACCTGTCGTCTGTGTCAGAAGCAGGCTTTAAGGGTTTGCTGGTTGGGGAGCTAAACGGAGTCCCTGAGTCTGTGTCTCTGGAGCTGTCCAGATGACTGCTGTCCAGAGAGATCCGCTTAGAGCTCCCACCGTTAGAACTTCTGTTCAACTCAGCTATGCTCTGCGCAAAAGAAAGAGAGAAAGAAAGAAAAGAAGAAGAAATTATTAGACACATAACAGACAAAGAGATAAAGATGTTTAAAAATGATCCATCATTCATATTAAGAAAACTCACCCTCTTCTTCTTCTGCACAAGCTCAGGAGGAAGATACTGATGAAGCTGTTTCTTCTTTACATGTGTTGCTTCAATCTTCATTCCATCCTTCAGCATGTTGATGTTGTTGGCTTGTCTGTACACTGCAGAAAACATGTGGTGTTAAAAGGTACAGTGTGTAGCGTTTTAGTGGCATCCAGAGGTGAGCTTGCAGATTGTAACCAACTGGATGCCACGGACTGAATAGATATAAAAGGGCTCCTTATGTTGTAATGATATAAACAATCTTATTTTTAGGTGATTATTCAGAAAATATAAAGAAATATGATTATGTATATTAGATTATTTCTGCCAATAGACTTCTCCAGCTCCTACACACAGGACATTTATGTTCATTTAGGGTTCAATACACTTGCAGTCTACAACATCATAGTATGGTGTACTAGCTTGTTCCATGACCACCAACAGAGAATGTCATGAGGACCTACCAGTGTCTGTGAAGGACTGGATGTCATACGTTAGGTCAATGTTCACGCTCTCCGTGTTCTCCATTTTCTTGAAAATGATTCCAATGAACCACATGGACACAAAGTCGTTCCTGGCACAGAACAGTTTGCTCATGTTTATTTTGTTCTAATTTCAGACCATCATGTAAAACATGGTTGTTATGCTAGAGCAAGTCAATGGGACAGAGATTTACACTCACGGAACTCTTAAAGCTGCAATCTACTGGTTTCCTGTACTTTCCTGACACGACCTAAGCTGACAATAATTTCATGGCTCATTGACTTGCACTAGCATGGTTCAACAGACAGCTTGATGTCATCACTCACCGACAAAACAAAAAATTGTTCCAAGAAGTGGTGTGATTAATGATCAGTAGGATTTGCCATTGCTAATCCAGAATGTTCTCACTGGAGAGAATATTTATATATTTTTTTCGGCTGAAACTGGACTTACTCATTGCGGTTTTCTTTGGAGCCAGGAAAAGATTGGGGGTTGACATGAGCCAAGGTGATGTACTCATTCCTCTCCAAGTTTCCCACCAGAACACGAATTTTAGACTCCACCAAACCGATCCTGAAATATAACATCAAAATGTTTTATCAAAAGTGGTGGTAATATATACTGATCATCTGCACAGTATCAGCACAGTATGTAGTAGAGTTTCCTGGCTTCATGAGTTCTTCATTCAGTGGAGAATACTTTAAAATAATTCACACACACAAACCCTTTAGGAATGGTGCAACAGCTGGCTAAATCAAAATGCACCAATGCAATTTAAACCTACTAAAGTTTGAAGGGTGGTTTTTAATGATTAAACCTCCAGTCCTGTGACACTCACCATTCTAAATGGTTTTCTTCTGTGGATGCACTGGCAGTCAGAACAATGTAATGTCTGGAAATAGAAAATCAGACAAGTGTGGAATTAGCTTTGATAAAAAAAAAGAAAAAAGAAAAAAGAAATGAGCCAACCAAACTCTATAGAACACAATGGACCAAAAGTCATAAGACAATCCTAAAATCAGAAAAAACTGGCATGTGTAAAATGTGCTAGGCAATGTTTCGTCACTTTGTGAATGACATTACTGTATAAAGAATATTACTAAAATAAATGACCAAATTACTAAAACCTTGATGCTACACAATTAGATGGCAAATAATTAAATACTACTTTTATTTACATTTTACGTAGTTTATTTATATTAATCTGGGGTTGTAGTTTCAAAAGAACAAATAGTCTTACATAAGTCTCACAACAATCTCACAAAACAGTTCCTTACTTGATATTCCCTTTTAAAACATGTAAACCAAATACATGCAACTTGAATGAACAACAATTGTGCTCTTTGTTCTAAGCAAAAAAAAACCTAACTAACATAGACATATGTATGAGAAATATGCAGCTCTGCAAGTTTAATTCAACTTGCTTTAGTTGACACAATTTTCCATGCAAATATTTATTTTGGAAAAAAAAATAAAATCAAACTGATAACAACAAAAAAAAACACCTACTTGTACTTTTGGAAAAAGTTGGGTGGCTCAAAGAGTTTGGACCATTCTGCTTTTCCTTGAAGAATTTCATCTGTGATACTGAGGCCTGTTCACACACCATGGGAAAATAATAACAAATAATAATAATAAATTTATTTGTATTGCCCTTTACATCAGAAGATCTCAAAGGGCTACAAGTTAAAAAGAAAAAAACAACAAAACAAAAAACTAAGCACCCCATAAACATGGATATTTATATAGTCACGAAACATTCAAACTGAAGAAATGTAAACTAAGGTCAGGAATTATTCTCACATAGCTAATAGTTTGCAGTACTTGTGCA
>JAPZDZ010000003.1:3552177-3566290 GCA_029783805.1 Acanthurus tennentii
TCATGAATCCAATTGCAAGTTGAATTAATGTTGAAATTGCGTCATATGTGTTAGTTAACTCGCTCCATTTGCCTGATACGTTTCCGCGCAATTCGCATCATATGCATTGCCCAACAAGAACTCCTGTCTAATCCCGTCTAATTGCGTCTTTACATTGACTTTACATGTAATTCAATCATGGGAGTAATTTTACTTTAGCCTGATGTGAAACCACACTAAGGGAAGTAGTCTTTAAAATCAGAGTCTAACAAATGCCTGACACTTGAACACTTCGAAAGCCGTGTCAAAATACAATTTTTTTTTTTTCAAGTAGTGTGTATTTGGTGATACAGTTCTTTACATGGGCAACCTAAAGTGACTTACCTCTATTCCATCAAATTTGAATTTTATCACTGGTACAAAAGCATCTTCAACAGCCTTGAAAAAACACCAAGAGAGAAAATATCATTAAAACAGCTGAGACAAATGAACAGCAGGTAAATTTTAAGGTTAGAAACAGAACTTTCAGACTGATGTTTTTAACCTGTACAGTAAAATTTCTGTTTTCTAACATCATTACCGCCAAACATGGTGGATTCCATCTAAATTACTCATGAAGTGTGCCTCAAGTGTGTCACAGAAGCCTAACACTAAGTATAAATTAGTTTGCTAACTCAGGCTTGAATGACAAAATGTCACAGGAACTTACCCTCAGGTCTTTGATTTCTTCATGCTGCTTCAATTTTTCAAAGAAAGATTGAAAAAAGTCACTTCTCTCTACATGCCGCGGAGCCACACATAAGGCATCAATATCAGCTCCTGAAAGAGACAGTATCTGTAATTTGTGTAGTCCAGTAAATTAAACGGTTGACTTAGGTAAAAACTAAAAAGTAAACTTGAGTAGCTGCATTAAGGCTTGAGAGAGGTAATGTGATAAAACATAATGGATAAACAACATTTAGAGCAGATAAAGTGTAGCAACCTCGGAATAATGCTCTCTATGACTTTCAAAATGATTAAACCTGGCCCTGCTTTGGACAATTTGGGCCAAAAGGAGTTTGATCTTTCTTGGTTTTTTTTCCCCAACTAATATCATATGCCAAAATTAGCTGTCCCGACACTTTTGCTAAAATGCTGTCAAAAACGAAAAACAAAATTTAAATTGATACAACTGGAGATGAGTGTAAGTTTCCTATCTACTGTAATTTAGCCATATCACCTTTCCATTAAATGCCTGTGCATCTTCAAAAGCATCCCAAATTCAGCTTTGGGAAAAAATAGTTCCTTTAGACTGGAATTACATCGTCTTTAAAACGGTTAAAATTGTTGTTCTGTGAAATAGACAGTAAGGTGAATTGTAAGAATATTTGTATATTGTATTTACAGTGAAAGATATGTTTATTAGTTAACTTATTGGAAACAATAATGTCATAATCTTCACTCGTTAAACTGCAATATAAAGTTTTCCAACTAATTCAGTTAAAAATAGTGTTCCAGTTTTCACATTTAACTTCAGTACCTTTGCGATGGGTTTTTATAATCAAACCACTAAAAAATTAATCTTTGGGGTATTCCATCAAGGCAGACAATGAAATCTGCAAATCAGCCTCTCTGGCTGACTGTTTACTCAAAGCAGGCTTTAGATCTTGCAATGTGGTTGTGATTATGGCTTGTTTAGGCTAGGTCTTTTTGAAATGGTCTATATTACCTTATGTAAGACATGGGCTTCCAGGACTTTAGTTTTAAAAATACCTTATTTGAAAACACAGTAAATACGTAACTTTGATCTTGGTTACATTATGTGAAAAACGCTGGTGATGTGAGCACAAACAGGCACTTGCAGAACTATCTTTTAAGTCTCTGTTTCTTTGACACATAGTTATATCAAACTGGACAGGTATCCTGTTACAGACCAGGCTAGTTCAGCAGCTCAAGCTCCTTTGGTTACTAGGCTGGTAATTTTATGAGCCACAGTTATGGAAAGGATCACTCACTTACATTACCAGACTCATCAAAGTAAGTCATGTGTTATATGGCTGTACGAAACAACAAGAAGAGTAACACAATCACTCAATTAACAAGTTTGTGTAGTAGTATGTCCTTACTTTGCAGGTATTCAGCTACATGTAAATACAGGATGGTTTCAATCTTTTGTTCTGCTGTTCATAAACATTTTTACCTTTTATTTCACTTGGTGTGTTTTTGCTTTTTTTAAATTTTTTTGGGGGGCTTTTTGTCTTTATTTTTGATAGGACAGCTGAGAGTAGTTGGAAACGGGGAGAGAGAGAGGGGGTAGTGACACGCGGCAAATGGTTGGAGCCGGAGTACAACTCGCGACCGCCGCGTGGAGGATTAAGCATCCGCACATGGGACGCCCGCACTACTGACTAAACACGCCCCGGTGTGTTTGTAGTTTAATGTAAGGAGGTGCTCAGACCAGATTCACACTACTGGTTCTAGTCTATAGTAAGCTAGTGGCCCCAAAACTAGTCTTTTCAAAAATATTCAATAGAAGAGGAGTGACAATGCTAGCCTCATGCTTTAGCGTGGTCAGGGTAAACCAAGCTTTTCAAGAACAATGACACGTGCGTGCTTCAACAGGGTCTAGTGCTGTGTGGCAGTAATGTTTTATTTATTATTAAGTCAACACGTACCTTTTGTGTGTACTCCAAGTCGGTATGACCCAAACGTAAATATCTTGCCCCCAACACAGTTTATAGCTGATGGTGGAAGGTTCTGTTAAGGACGGACACACACACACACACACACACACACACAGAGTAAGGTCAGTAGGATATATTTCCTTGATATGACATAACAACAGGAAGCTTTAGCTCAGAGCCTTTAAATTGGCAGTCACCATTGCTGACTCATTGACATATCATAAATCACAGCTTTTACTTGGAGGGCATTCACCCCAACAAAACCCACCTTTAATTCACTGATCTCTGCAATCCATTCTTTGACAAAGTTATTCAACTTTCCAAGAACTGCAAGTCTACAAAAACAAACACATTTTTAGCAGAAGTTCATTCAGAAAGAAGAAAAATAACAGAAACAAATCTTACATTTTCACAAATTCATTAGATGTAATTATGTGTCACAAAGCATCAAGGCATATATTTTGTTACCAGAGACAAGATATGAACACACAAATTTGATGCTAAAACATCCTCACAATATATTATACATCTGGGTAGTTCAGAAATTTGTGTCTGTTAAGACTACCAGGGAAGTGCTGGTGCATGTCACAGGTGTTCATGTTTATATGACAAACCCCTTATAAATATAGTTGTGATTGCTGCAATGACAGGTACGTACACAAGATGTCCAAATATTGTGGTGTAATCAATATAAAATTACACTAGCTGTTTCTTACCTATGGTTTAATTCCTCTTCGTCTTCAAACACCCCAAAAGGTTTCATGGCATCACAGAGTTTCTTGGTGTACTGATGGTCTATTTCTCGTGGGGGTGCAAGGCTAATGGCGGATGTGATGCCATAATGTTTCTGAGGCTGCTGCCCACCAGGCATGGTGCTACTAGGTAACAACATGAGACAATATGATGGGACCAAGGCGCAATATATAAAACGTCAGCTACTACACACCAACACATCACGTTACTACAGGAGGTTTACATGGCTACTAAAACGATGTCTTAAATAATAAACAAGACGTGAACTGAAAATGACCAAGTTAAAACATTCATCTATCATACAAAAATGTTAACTGAAGGTTAAATCTTTGCTAGTTGCTGTTCTTCTTTCTGTTACGATTCCGTGTACACAACACAGGTTAGCTCCATACTTTTACACCAATGTGCTCAATATCCATTAATATTGCATGCACAACGAGCTTAATATTGACTCCACCTGACTTCAAATAGTGTGTAATTAAAAATCGGGAAAGTTGGGTAAACAACATTTCAGAAACGTGTTTGAAATGTCACTATTTAACCTCAGCTGGCGGCGAACGCTGTTAGCCGACAGACTACAAACAGGTTGGAAGCGCTAACAATCTGGCTAATGTAGTAAGTTAGCAAACGTTAGCTGGCTACTACGGAAGAACTGATTTTACTAATGACTAGATTTCCTGTTGGGCCTATTTTAAAGTTTGTATCTCGTCTGGCAAAACAACTAGTGAAATAAGGTATTTTTGCATTAGAGTTATCTACAAACAAACAAACGAGCTAGCCAACAAACGGTGGCACAGGCCTTGTTTGGTTGTTGTGACAGTTGGCTAACGTTAGCTTTTAGCCTATTCTTTAGGACTATCTCAAACGCGAACAAAAATATTCATAAATGAAAAATGTGACAAATTTATGACTTACCTTGACATTTCTTTCATGACACTCTAAAAAGCTTTTACTGTTTTTCTGCTGTAAACCCGTAAAAAACTAAGAAAGTCTGCAAGTGGAAATGATAACAGCCTCGACCTGATTACAACAATGGTCACTTTTCAGAGAGCAGTTCAAACCTTCCCACTGAACCGGAATCACTTCTTATAAGATAACGTATCAGCTCGTAATTCTGAACGAAAATTCATATCTAATTTGTTTACAAACGTTCAGGATTTTGTTGAAAGCTAGCAGCTAAACACGCGTTTGACTGCTGTTAGGTCCTTTTAAAATTATTCAAAACTACAAATGTAACGGCGTTTGTCGGAACAACGTCTGCGTGCAGCACGCTGCGCCACCATCGTCAGGAAACAAACCGCGTCTCACCGAGGCCACAAATCACGTGACCCAGGAGAGCAACTGAACGCAAGCACAGAAACACTGCAACCTTTTCCATAGATTTCGGCCCTGGAAAGATTTGTTTTTATTTGTAAGCAGGCAGATTACACCTCGATGTTTTGAAGTCACAAAGATGAAATTCTTAGAGCATTACGGTGTATTAAACAAGTCCTTGTTTTTAGGTTAAAAATGCCAAATAAATCTGCACGTTTCCGATTAAAGAACAGCTTTTAGGTGGGAAAAAAATTATCATTCCTTTCTAAATGTACCTGTTCCTAAAACAGTAACCTACCATTAACCTAGCTACTTCTACAAACAGGCAGGATTTATCATGGGCCTTGACTTATAAACAACATTTCTTATTGATAGAGCATCTTATTTATTCATGGTTTGACAATACCAATCAAGTTCAGCAACTCTTAAATAAAGATAGATGAAGATGGATTAATAGTACTATAAAAAAGGCATGACCTGTTGCACCGAAAGACTATGTCATGGTGTGTGACGCTATACTAAAAGGTGCTTAACAGGTGAAAACCTGACGTTGATACGACTTACCTTCACTCGGGATTTAGATGTCCTGCATAAAAAAATGTAGCTTAAAAAAATCTTGAACAGGCTCTCAAGGAATAATATTTCTCCAGTGCAAATGTTTTTTCTCTCTCTCTGTGGTGATTAGAATTTAAAAAGTAAAAAAAAAAAAATAATCAGATAATAATTGGTCAAATTTACCTGTTGAGTCAACCATAAGATGAAAAAGGTGTCACCGAATTTATGCTCTAAAGTATGCTCTTGAAAGGATTATTCTGGTGATTTTTGTGATCCTAGCAAAGAAATAGTTTCATAGTTATTAATTATTATTAATGTTTTTATTCCAAGATATTTTGAATTGCTATGCAAAACTCTTTTCAGAAGAAAAGGTCAAATGTCCATGCCTTGCACAAGTGATATTTTGGTTTATCTCAAAAGATAATTCAATTAAAAAAGTGACATTTTATAGTTTTGGGGGCAATTCCATGTATGTGAATTTAAATGAACCAACAGGCAACCAAACTGTATACTCTTATTGAATTTGACCTCAAATTTCTTTATCACTTATGTTTGAAAAATAGTGAAGCAACAAAGACCCCGGCAATATTTCAAACATTTAAAAATACCAATTAATGCTACTCAACCAAAAGGTCTAGTATGTACATTTTATTATGTTATTACATTAAAATTAACACAATATCAACACAATAATATTAACATATAACAAATTACATACTATAATATAATAATAATAATAATAATATAATATATAATATTATTTTATACTAATATTATTCATTATACAGTTTTTTTTATTTCTTCAATGTATTGTCTTACTTCTAATGAAAGTAATTGTTTGTTTTTTGCTCTTCACTGGCTATCCCTAGCACTTGCTTTCTTTATATTTATTTTTTCATTTGAGTCTGATTGGTATCAAAATAAATAAAAAGAAACAGGGAAGAGGAAAGCCTGTAACATGTTCCTCACATTAATCACCACACAAGGTCAGTTTGAAATCACAAAATACAAGATGTGTGAAGACAATTGTAATTGAATATTTTAAAAAAGGAGAGAGCTTAAAAGCTAATATTATGCTTTGGTAAAAGGGCAGTTTGCCAAAAAATCTGTGGGAAAATATTGTCAGTCATTGATTACTGTATACAAAGAAACTATTGTTGCTTTTTCACAAACTTTTTGGAGAACCAACAGCTTGTTGAGCGCACCCTGACATGTGGTCATTTATGTCTGTCAAGGTGGTTGTTAAAAAGGGATGTTTGAGTTGTAGCACAATGATGTTCTGCATTAAGGCTAAGGCTACGTGATAAACTGTTTGCTTGATGTCCGTTATATTCCCGGAAAACCCCCAGCTTTTGTCTCGCCTTATCTGGTCAAACAACTACATCTAGTGGATGCTTGAAAGTAAAACATTTGGTGTGACATAACCTCAAATAAATGGACTTGATCTCAAATTTGGCTAACTTTTTATATATTACCAACACTGCCATGGCCTGATGTGTCTTTCAAGCAGGGAAAGCTGAACCAGAGATGAAACCAAGGTCTTTTTGATCTGTAAACATAGAAGAATACACATAGAGCACAATTTCACTAGACTGACTATCTACAGCACTCACACAACATTTTTTTGATTAATTGTCTAAATAATTTCCCTTGCAGTAAATCAATTCGGAATTAAATTTCCCACCAAAAATCTTTATAAAATCATATAATGTGTCCCAAAGGTTGTTAACATCTGCACTTTCACCTTTTAATACTGCCAATATAGTAAGTGGCACAGGGGTCAGTCTGTAATTGGTCGTCTTATGTGACTTTAACTGAAACATGCATTTTGTCTACCCCCTTTGTGTGCACATTCCTGTCCAAAAGCAAAACCTTCAAATACTTCACTCCTCATTTCTCCACAAGATGGGACACCAAAATCTGGACAAAACAACATCCCTGCTTGATTGAGATTGTAACATCCTCATCAAGGCTCTCCAGAATCAGCTTGCCCTCAGTTGAGGCCTTGAGAGTCTGGTAGATGTCTTGAAAAATACAAGTGACCACCACAAATCTGAAAACATTTTATCACTGTTAAATGTTGAAAAAAAAAAAATAATAATATAAGCACCAAGTCTTAAAGATGGGAACCTACAAATACAGGGAGTGGATGTAATATACATGGCATCATCTGATCCACTGCTGCTTGTTTCTCTATGGAGGATCTAGTAATGTGTGGGATGTCAGGTTTCTATGTGGGATTGTAGGAGGCACAGCATTTCCAATCTATGCTGAAAACTCAGGTAATAAATCAGTTCTAAAACTCTTTTTTTATTTATCTTTGTTCAATGTATGTAATGATTATTATTACCTACAAAGGGCTGGTGGTGGGGAGGTAAAAGTCCCAGTGGATTGGATTGGATTTTCTATTGCATTTTCATCATGTCACAATTCTGCCATCTACTGATCACATTGGGTAATCTGTCAGTACTTAAATAGTAAAATTTAATATTCATGTCTCATCACAATAAGTAATTATTCAGAAGTAATGTTTAGATTCTTGATTTTTGTTAGTAGTAGTATGAGGAATTATTTTCTCCTTTTTTTCAATCCATGTGTCCACATGGAGTTAAAAAGTTTCTGTGTTTTATTTCTCCAAAGTAATAAAAATTGATTAAGTTACTGTTTCCATTTTTCAATGCAAAATATATTATATATATGATATAATTTATGTGCATCTTAAATTTAATCAACAGGTTCATTTTTAACTGATGCAACATTTGTCTTTGGATGAACAGATAAGTCTTCTGAGAGCTTCCATTGCAGATGAACACAGTGAATGTGATGTTACCCTTATGCTTTAAAATCTGGCTGGACAAACTGGCCATTTCTGGGCAGCCGCCTTCCAATCGGCATATTTGGATCTCATTTTAAGACAGAGGTAATATCATGTTATTAGATGTGTCTTCATGGATGTTTGTGTCTTTTGACCTTTGAATACATTTGTTAAATACCTCATTAAAAAAGATTGCTTGTAATAAGTTAAAAAAAGTCCAACATAAAAAGGGAAAAATGCTAGAGATCTAGAATCAAGTCTTTACATGTGGCTGAAATGTTACTTGTGAGGTAGCTGTGTCTTAATATTAAATATAATGAGATATTTTATCTAGAAATTAAAATAAACTCTGTGAAATCCTGAGATTAGCAGCATAATTTTTAGCCTTATTAAGAATTGAGTACTGAGTATATTTGAAATAAATAATGATAAACATTCAGCTAGCAAGAACTTGTACAGTATTTTGAACTTGTTTATTTAACCAGTTAGTTGTAGATTTAACTTATAAATTTATCTATTTTATATAATTCAGGCAAAGCTCTTATGTTGCTATATTTTTGTCAAGTCAAGCCAAGTTAATTTTATTATGTTGCAAAATTCACAAATTTGATTTGATTTTATTACATGACAGTCTTTTTACATTAATCCCTATTTTAATTAAACAAAACTGTGTAACAAGGAAAAAAGAAAGAAACCTCAGGAAGAGTAAAAATGGAGGCATCTCTTTTTCCAGGTCAGACAGATTTTGAAGATATCATGTCTAGAGAATAAATTAAAGCAGTGATAGTATTTGTGTGTTTTTTAAAATAAAAAAATAAAGATGTTTTCAATTCTCAGAATAGGATACTGTATTCTGTTCAGCTGTTAATGAGAACATACTGTAGTTTGTTTGTTATTACATTCAGTGTGTTGTAGTAATAAATCATTAACTTGTTTAATTCAAAGGCTTCTGTTAAGCATACATATTTTGTTCTATTTATGATCACAGGAAGCTTTTTAATATAAAACTTTACGTAGCACTTTGCCATTATTACATATGTTAATTGTATGTAATTTATCACCACATACATGGCTCAAAAGGCAGAGTGAGGTGACCACAAATTGTAGGGTGCTTTAATCCCTAGCTCTTCCTGCCCACTAGTAAAGTGTCTCAAGGGAAGACTGTGTGTGTATCTGTGCAAAGGGATAAACAAGAGGCCTATTGTAAAACACTTTGTCATCAAGGTTGAAAGTGCTATATAGTGAGTTGGTGTGATAATTTTTCTTAACACAGTTTTTGAGTTGCACTTTTCAGTTACTACAACTCATTCATTTTGACATAAGAACTGTTAAAAAAGACCTCTTAATTCAACACCCTGTAAACTATGAAACAATGTGAAGTGTTGAAGCAGAAGAGCAAAGGAAAATCAATATTGCTCTCATGAACCTCCTCAGAACACAACATACCACACACTACAGTCTCAGTCCTGTTAAAATAATCCTACTGGCTGAGAGGACGTTACACACAAGTTTCAACAAGTGTTAAAGATCAATGTGTTGTTAAATAAGATCAATGTGTTGTTTACCAAGTTCATCTAGTCAGATTCTTATGATTAAACACCATGTAATTCTGTAAGTTTGTTTTAAAGAAACCCACTGGGCATGCATTAGACGTAAATTTTTCCACTGAAATGTGAAACTGTCTTCCATCAATGGATATAACAATTGAGGATAATTAAAGGTTGCTTGATGGAGGGAAACTTCAGTGCCAAAACACATGGTCTATGTCTAAGTGTCTTACATTGTTTTTATCACGGACAGTTTTTGTTCATTTTAAACTGCATTTACAAGCCCAGTTGGCAGGATAAAGTTTTGGTGTTGTACGTTTCTGCAAACTAGAGGTACGAATAATTTGTACATTTTTTATGTGTACTATTAAAATTTCTACAACACATATCACTGTGACCTTCTTCACATCAGTTTTATGGAAATATACTGACTTTTCTCATTTACAGGAGGGGATGGTGATGTGACAGCTAGTTGAGATGGTTGCCAAGAAAAGGATCAGTGTTCAAAGTGACTTTCAGGTCAAGAATTTCAACTGACAAAATCAGGTAATTTTAGTATTTTAATGACTGTCAGGACATCTTCCAGCCGTGTCTGCGGCAACACCATCTGGGCAATGACATCTTGGCAGCACAGTGGGTCAGTGGTTGGCACTGAGCACTCGCCTCATAACCCTTGACCATTGCACTGGTTTAGAGTGAGATTTGGTCATCAGGCAGTGCACTGTGACTGCCCACTGCTCATAAATGGATTGGCTAAATGTAGAGGACTAATTTCACTACACTGTATAATTGTATGAGACCAACAACATTCTTTTTGGCAAAAACTATGTTTCCAAACACTAACCAAGTGATTTTTGTGCCTAAACCCAACCAGAGCTTAAACACAGGATTGTCACAGCTTAAATTTTGCAGCCCAGATACGAGAATAAAATGCCTGAAATACCTGTGAAATACCTGTGGTTTGCAGAAACACAGAACGCCAACATTTTTTCCAGCATTTTCTGCATTTACTGATGTATGAAACTGATGACAATCATGCCCGTTAACAATGCCCGCTGTTCATCCTGTAGCCCAAAGGAGCCTCTTGTTTTGTTTTTTTTCAGTTAAGGTTTTTAAACTTAAATGCCTCATCCTGAGGCTAGGGTTGCCACCTTTGATTTGTGAAAAAACGGGACACTTGAAAAAATGTTTGGGGGGGAGGGCTGAGGGACTGCGCCGGACTGCGCTGGACTGGGCCGTTCACAAAAATTGCGAAGTGCGCTGGCCACACCTTGTTGGTGCAGCGTAGGCGCGGCGCAGGGCAGGTGCGCTGCGCCTGGTCTACGAAAATAGAGCCCCATATGGTTACAATTTGTAATGTTTATTTAAGCATTACAAAACAGCAAAGAGGTCACATTTCCAGAAAGACTACAGAACCAAAAGAGTAAGTGCAAAGTTACATAGTGTACCTTTAAAGTGAAACTCCACACACATGATCTTTTAGTAGAATTGCATAGATTGCATAAACTGAAGTGTTAGCCTCCTAATAAATTTGGATTTATTAATTTATATGATGCTAGGAAATGGGGGGTTACTTGGCTAATAGCTGAACTAAGCTAACTGTCTCCTTCTACCAGACTGATTTGAGTAGTTATTGATCTTTTTCTAACTCGTGGCAATGAAGCAAAGGAACTCATTTCCAAACATGCAAAATTGTCAGACAGTTAGAGTAGACCACTAATCCAATCCAGTTGTTCGAACATAAAATACAACACTTTAGCCAGCCTGTGAAAAAGAACCCTCACACATTGAGCTGAGAAACTTCATTTCATTAAATGTCTCAGAGAGCTTCAGCATGTGCACCAAATTTCTAAAATCAAAATGTCAAAAACTCGTAATTGTGGTATCCTTACAAAACAGTGTCCATAAGTGCTTTGTAGTTGCTTTTGGAAGTACATGATTGCTGGCTGATGTCAGTTCAGTGCAGTCTTATCCTCAATGTGTTCCTGATCACATGCTGCTCTGCTATAAATGCTGCCACAGTCCAGGGCAGTGCATACTCCAGAGTCACTAACCCTTCCAGGTTGTACCTAAAACCTGAGTAGTCCCAGGGACAGGCCCCCAAAAGCCTCAGCCCTGCTCCCCAGCTGAACTCCCAGAGGTAGATGAACAGGGTGTAGGACATCAGACGTACTGGAAGTGGGTGATGCTGAGCCAGAAGCTGGGCTCTCAGGCTCTCCATGAGGTAGATTGCAGTGGCATACATAGGCAGCGCCCACAGGCTGCTGTGACCTGCCAGACGCCTGTCCTGGGTGCTGCACCAGTCCCACACAGCGGTGAAGACCACCTCACAGAGGCAGCCATGCAGTGCATACACATAGAGACGAACCACGGAAGGGAGAGGACAACCTGAGACGCTCCCACATGGCTCTGACAGGGCTTCATCAACACAGGTCCCTGTCACAGACAAATGTGATGGGACATGAGAAAGTTATCATGTTTCTCCACTGATCATAATACAAATAATATTGCTCTATATTACTTTTGTAAAATACCAATGTAATGTAATGTTACTCAGTTTAGAACATTTATAGATGGACATAGTATTACACTAGTTACTGTCTATTTTGATTATCTTCCACTTCTAGACTATTAAAATTGTATCCAAAAAAATACTGTTAACTTTTTTGGGAGTGACTGCAGCTTGTAATCCTGTCCTTTGAATTTTAGAGGTTGGACCAAAGGTTTGTTTGCATTGGAATTTTGAGCTGTTCCTCACACCAACCAAAAATTAGAGGCATGTTTATAAAATCCAGGAAATAAAAGAGCCAGTAAGAGAGCAGATAATGACTGCACCAACATCAAATATATGATGTATTTTGGTTTAGAAAAGTTTCGACCTTTGAATAAAAAGGGTGATTTTTGCATTTCTTTTTTGATGGTAGTTATATGATCAACATTTGTAATCATTCTCATTCTCAATCATTCTCCAATATAAAAAAATTCAGCTTTGTTTTTTTCCTTTGATTGGGTAATATCATATCAATCAGATATTTCAAAAGTTGTTTTACCCAGTCTTTAACCAAGCAAGGAAAGAATAAATAATACATTTTTAACATTTTTGCTGGTAATATTATTTATTTTGTAAAAGAAGCCTTTTTTTTCTATATTCGTCCCCACATTATAATATCTTGGTTGCACATATAGTTCTGTTATGTTACTCCTCTACAGGATACACAGCATGGTGCAGCTGTCTGTAAAGTGGATTAAAGGGCTAACGGTGCAGCTTAGCAAGTTACAGGCTTGAAAATCTTTCAGTCAGCAGGTTCTCACTCTGAACTTAAAAAAAAAAAACATTTAGCAACACCAAATCAACTTATGACCATCAGTGTCATTGTGTTATTTATCCTAAAAATAAAACAGAGGCAACATTGGTCACAGTAGCTCTGAATTCAACTCCATCCCTTTACTGACTTATTGACTTCAGCCATGATTTGTGCTCTATATTGCCTTTAAGTGTGGCTTCTACAGTAATTAAAAATAATAAATTTTGAATAATTAACACTAATAAAACTCACCTTTCTCATTGCTACTTTGCGTCCTTCTTGCACTTAGTTTTGTCACGTCCATCCCTGAGCAGCATATGGGTCTCTGCACCTTTGTAATCCCTTTGCTTCCCTCTGTGTGTGTGTGTGTGTGTGTATGTGTGTGTGTGTGTGTGTATCCTGGGCTAAACATTAAGCGGCTTCATGTTATCAGAGTGGGACAGTGATGTCTCTTTCACAGACTGAGGTCGTTAACCAAAGGACAGACCCAGAAAGCAAACCTGGACCACATGAGGAAAAAAGAAAGGGTGTGCATGTAGGGCTAATACAAGTATTGATTTTACTATTGATTTGTGAGACACTGTGGCTGTGTGAAATGTTTCTTTTTAACTATACACTAAGTGCACAACTATTTTAGGGTAAATTTGGAGGTTATCAGTGAACCACAGCGGGTGGGTGTGTCAGAGAGGCAGCCAAAAGGCTACACTTACACATCTAAATTGTTTGAAAAATGGTCTCAAAATGGTCTTTAAAACAATGTGGATTTTTGTTGCCAACCTACAGGCAGTCTTTATATGATTTAGGCATTTGCATGGTTGTATTCAAAGGGTTATCAATGTTACTTATTAATTTGGCAACAATATAACACAATGTCTTTCTCCATATTTGTAAGTTCAGTGTTTCAGTAGCAAAGTTATTGTAGGTTAACTTTATTGTATTTTAAATGCATTTTCTTAAAAAAATGTTTTCTCATGTCTTTTATGCTTTTAAATGTCATTTTAAAATTCTTAGTTTTTATAAGTCTAATTTTTGATGCATTTCTTTGCCCCTGTAAAGCACTTGTGTCTGAATGTTAAATAGATTAACTTGCCTATTGTACATTCATATAATAATAATAATAATAATAATAATAATAATAATAATAATAATAATAATAATAATAATAATAATGATGATGATGAT
>JAPZDZ010000003.1:3612116-3635782 GCA_029783805.1 Acanthurus tennentii
AGAACAAAGGATATATGGTATATTTTAATGATTTTGCTACATGGCAGAATTTTTTAGAACCCGGGCTGTTGCCCACCTGCAGGGCCTCTACAGCCCACCAGGGGCCACTGACTGACCTGAAGCACAGGTCATAATAAATATCATCATAACTAATCAAAAACTCCTTCCAGCCTTGGTGATTGAATGCTGTTCTTTCCTCTGCTGTGGACATTTTGTCAGTTTCTAGCTCTTTGTTAGGGACTATAACTACTACTATAACATGCAGTATCACAATCCTACAGTCCACTTTTAAGAAAAAAGCACAATAAAACACACAGATAGAAAATATCATATTAAAACATGGCTCAATTTCTTTTTTGTAACACAGTGACCCAAATGACGAGTGCTGGCTGCCTCTGAGTCTGCTCACAATTCAATCAGCCTGTCTCTGATTATTGAGTGGTGGGCGTTCTCCATCTCTTGTCTACGCTGGCTGAAAATACAGATCCTTGATGAGGCAAAGCATGAGGTAAACTTTTTGGAGTGTTTATAAAGGGGCTAAAGGGGACTTAGGGAGAATTAGGCGGGATTTCCAAAGGATTGGGTTGGTTAATAAAAGCAGGCTTGTTGGGTCCTGCTTTTGAGTGACAGAAAGGGAATGCTGGTTGTCAGGGCGAGCAACGCGTCCATGCACAAATGCATGCACATACCTCAGGCTTGCAGCCGTTGTGGTGAGATGAAACCTGCAGCAACGTTTCAGGAGCACTCTTCATCTGATGGGCCCGCTGGTAAATCCAAGAACAGATCAGTGGAAACTGAACTGGCGTGCTAACACTCCCACACACAAACACACATGCACACACACACTCAGGCATACACATCTGTTAAGTATCATGGCCCCCCATTCACAAGGGAACCATAGCTGGGTTCTTGAAAAACAGACAGCAATCACCATCTGAGAGAATGAAAAGCAGCAGAGCGTGTAAAGAGAGGGGGAACTGAGGGAATAGAAAAATACCACAGCATTAGATACTACTTTGTTAAACGATTGGTTGGAACCCAAAATGAATCAGGGGTTTAGTTTTGTTTGTTCTGAATGTAAAAGAACACAAGATGTGTCACTGAGCGTGTTCAAGTTCATTTACTGTATGCAACAGGCAGGAGTGTCGTGACATTTTGAATTCTCCACACATTTCTGGGAAAACAATGTAATATATCTGTGTGCTTTCTTAGAGATTTTTGGCTTTTCTCACTGAACACAAGGGGGACATAAAGTTTTCACTAAATACAATGAAATGTCAAGTAATGTGAGAAATGGGTTTTTGTTTTCTCATTTTGGAATGGTTTATTCAGGTTGAGGGTATTTTGTGTTTCTCTCTGTACATTCTGATCAGAGTTTGGATGAGTGAAAGATTAGGCCGTCCCTGAGGAGTTGTTAAGTAAGAAGAGACTTATTGTCTGCACCTGTTGCTGGAGTTCAAAGTATCATCCATTTCCTTCACTGACAATGTTAACTGACTAAGGGTTGGCTCACTTGTGTGATTTGGATGAGCATAAAACTCTTCTGGTTGAATCATTAGCACACAACATTGATCATCCTGTTAGACAATCTTTAAAAATATATATTTTTTATTCTTATAAAAAATTAAAGTTTTGGTTTGGGCAATAAAAAACAACAGGTGGGAGGGCAACAACAATTCTTGGAGTTCATTTTAACTGGAAACATGCTGAAATCAACCAAACTTGCCAAAATGTTTTTGAATTCACTACAGCTCTGATTTGTGCTTTTTGTACACAGAGGAGATGTTTAAGCCAAGTTTTTCAGTATTCCATCTCACGTGTCTGACAGGATGGACACGCTCTGATTTTAAACAACACAGCCGTCTACATGGGTTTTGTAACAGCTTGCATTTCTCTCACACTAAAATGCACAAAAACATTTTGTACAGGGGCTGAGAGTTGTTTTTGATGTTGAACACTTCATATTACTAATTTGCTCATTTTTTGTAGCTTAGGCAGTGTGTGCTTCCACTCTCCAACGCTAATCTAGAAATATAAATACAATAAAAAATTACAAAAATTAAAATGATCAATTTTAGAAAAAGGAAATGATGATCTTCCAACAACTCAACCCTAAAACACTGAGTCCTGTGTGCGTGTGTGTGTTTGTGCTTGCCTGCATGCATGTGGTTGGATTTTGTGGTCCAATGAGTACACGTAACTGAAAAAACACACTCATGCTTGGCACAAAAGACTTCAGCTGTGATTGGCTGACCCAGGGCACAGTGATCCACATTAAATCCCTGTGGAGAGCAAGAAAGAGAGAGAGAAAGTAAGAGAGAGGGAGAGATCAGTGGAAAGAACGAGAAACTTAAATGGAGAAAGACAGACATAGAGAGAAGATTCAGTCATTGAGAGCATTCCTGCTTTTATTGTGTATGATGCAAACTACTCGCCTCCTTAGCCCATTGACCTTTTGTACGATACTTAGAGAATGGCCATGATTACACATGCATGCATGCACACACACACTGAAAAACACACACATTCACATACTTACAAACACACACGCACAAACACACACACCCTCCCTTTCCCCTCATTTTGCAGACATCTCTCAGCTGGTCTGGTCGAGCACCACTGATCTTAAAGTAAACACACTGCTGAGACATTTCAATCTTATCACCATCTCCTCCATTCAACCCCCCCTGCCCGACACACACACACACACCCAAACACACACACACTCGAGCATATACACCAGCCCTCCCTCCCTCTCCTGTTGAGACTCCTCCTTACAGTGTGCCTTGGAGTGTTTTACAGTAAGGAAGTGGCCCTTGTGTGATTTATGGGGCCTTGGGTTGTAGTATGGTAATGGCCACATATTTTTCCTTTCCAGAACCAAGTGTTACATATTAAATAAGTAAGTATTACTGATGAACACTAAGCTGATCCATTACTTTCGACAATATAAAACCAGGTCAGTGAAGTAAAATAACAAGCAATGTCTAGATCTACAAACCTTTGAGCAGTGAAGTCTGTGAGTTGTAAAAGAGTGACACACTGTGTCCTGTCTCTGTTGTGTATTATATTTGAAATGAAAAGATGGTGTTTGGCCCCTTTAATAAGTAAAACACCCGACTTTAAGTGAAGGAAAGAGGACTGTGATTGCCAAACAGTGGACTGTTTGTGATGGGCCTAAAACAATATGGCTCCTCATTTGCAAACTTGAAATAACTTTTGATAGTTACACCCTTTATAAATCATTCCTAGGTTTAAGTTTATGCTTAACTAATGGTTGACACATTATCGACCCATGTTTATTATAGCTGGAAACTGCACGCTGAGAATCTAGACCACAATCTACCAAGACTATTAACATTTTATAAACACTTTAAAGATGACAGGGTTTGGCAGTAGCTATTTTTCATTCCTCCATACCTGCTTGGCTCCAGGTGATATAAGTAATTGTAGCAAGTATGACTTCGCCTAACATGAAAGTGAACTACTTAGACAAGTTCTCCTGAATTTTAATACTTTCTGCAAATAGAGCTGTGAGTAGACAGCTCTATAAGCGCTCTTCTTTGAATGATTCTGGCTGGAGGAGGTGGAGGTTTGAAGCCCCCCCCCCTTAGCAACAGTTTCTTAAGACTGATAGAAGACACAGCTTTGTCCATGTTGTCCTTGCATTTCTCTTTTTCACTAGTCTTATGCTAGTCTTACGCTAGTCTTTCGTTAGTCTTACGCTAGTCTTAATCCTGCCACTTTTATTCGCTACCGTTTTCAGCTCAGCTGCCCTCCCATCATTAGTGACTGACCTCTAGTGGCACATGCTGCACACTACAATACACCACCTCATCACCAGCATCTCCATATCAGTTCAATAGAGGAGTAGCATTTGTATTTTTAAAATAAGACATTCATAGGCAACTTTTACTAGCCAACATCTGAAACAATAAATCTTTCTGACATTCACAGATAAATAATCACAATTATCTGTTCAACCAATGAATCAGTTGTTTGTACAATGTACTGCGAGCTTTTTCTCTGTCAACACTTAAATTCTTGCATCTTGCCAAGTTTCCACCAAGAGAGTTGCATCACCTGCTGACCAGCTGTGTTGTAGGCGATACTGAAGGAACATTCAGTGACCAGACCTGTAAGTTCAAGCTTTAAAACAGCTGACAATACGTAATCTCACTTTCAATCATCTAAGGAAAAGAGGGTTTGTGCCAAAAACACTTGTGGAAGCTTCGCAAAAAACCTCAGAATCCATCAAAGAGACACTAGCTAGTGTTGGAAGACACTAAAAAGCCAAGATATTACATTATTAAAATGTTACACAATCAGTCTACTATAAATCAAACCTGTCATACTTATTTGTTCATCTAATATGAGGCTGGAAACAGGTTGTTTTTAGGTGTCCAAGTGGCTTCATGTATCAGGTTTTAGATTCTGAAGGAATTTCTGTGATGTCCATATGCTGATAAACAACTGTAACATGCTGCTGTCTGAAAGCATTTTTTGGTGTTTGTAAGAAAAGCCCAAACCCTCCCCCATGCCAATATGGGGCTCTATCTCACCCACATAATTAGGGTCAGATCTTATCAACATCTCCCTTACCTTCTCCCCCTCCCTCACAATCACTCCAGCTCTCTTTCATCTCCCCCTCTAAAGAATTCATGTTTATCTTTAGATAGGGCAAGAACAAAGATACTTTTTGTGGTTACGTTTATTTGTGTGATGGAGAGAGAGGGCGAGCACACATGCAGGAAATATGTTAAAAAATAGCATACACATGCAAAGCGTGTGTGATATTTGGTGGATGAAGGAGACTGTTTTGAATAAATGCGTGTTGGGGCAGTTGGAGATATTTGAGTGGTCCAAATACCAGCTATGAAAAAGAAAAAAAAACAGGATTCTGAGGATTAAAGGACACACACACATACACACACACACGCTTCCATGGACTTATTTTGATAGGCTTAAACTTCAGGAGTCATTCCATCATCTCCTCTGTGATAAAAAGAAAAATATTTAGATATAATGAACTTGTATTAAAGGCCCGCAGGGTGAGCAGTGAGTGATATAAAGAAAGACTGAGGGAAAGTGAGACAGAAACACTGTCAGTAATGTGTGTACGTTTTACAGCTGCCGCCTGATGCTCATTTGCCTGCACTGTGTACTCAGTAAACTACAGGAAAACAGCACTAAGTGTTGTTTTTCATGTCGGGACCTGAGTTTGTGTGTGTGGACCCTCACAGAGCTGCGACTGTGGAGGCTGACTGCTGACACCCTAAAGGGAGAGTTACCAGTCTGCATGTAGTGGTTTGAACAGGCCGCCTCTATGAGACTGGATGTGCTGATGGAGGCGAGACTGAAGTAGGGAAAGGGTGGAGGATTTGCAGGGGGGGTGAAGTAGAAAAATAAGAGACAGCTGGCTGTACTGAGTCATTGGCTTCCTGTCAAATGGGGAGAGGAGGAGAGATGGCGTCACTGGGGACAGAGATGTGAGGACAGAGTGGATTGTAGTGCGCCATGTAAATCTTCAGGTCTTATTTTTATACTATATTTGTGCATTTGCTACTTTTTCTGTACTTCTTTAAACATATTATATGTGATCTATTGCCTCATTTCTAATTGTTTTGTATCTCATGACCACTGGCTGCCCCAGCCTACACAGGATCCTCAAAGGGACCATTACAATCTAAGCTCATCTGATGTTATGTCTCCCAACTGAGCTGTTGTAACTTTTCCTTGTGTTCAACGAGTCAGGCCTCCACCCAGCCATTAAACAGCCTCCCTGTGCTGGCTCCCTGGGAGTCCCATATCGCTGGACCTCTGGATGAGGCCCACCGCTGAGCTGGAGGCTGCTTGTGTCAGTCACAGGCTTTGTTGGTGCTCATCCCTGGAAAGCAAAACAGTTTATAACTCACAAAAAAACTGTGAGATGAATATGGGATTATCAGTGTGCATTACCCCCCCCATTGTTTGTTGTGGCAAAGTTGCTCCCAGATCTCAGCGGTACCTTTTTGAGTAACATGTAAAAACAGAAGGCAGAGCTATTAAAATGAGACCCAAATCAGGGATTGGTCAGTTGCCAGTATGTTTCTAATAAGGCCAGTATTGTTCCAAATCAAACCCATACATCAGTCTGACCCCACCCAGAGCTGTTGCTGTGGCTATGAACATGTGCGACTTTACAACACCAAATTTGATATTCCCTGTTTGAGTTTATTTAATTTGATTAATTTAAGAAAGTTGAGGACTCCAAACACTAATTTTACATGGAAAAAAGTCATCAATCATACAGTTGCGTAGTTGTGAATTCAAGATTCATGTTTTCACACCCCATGAATCATCTTGTGACTCCTTTGGGGATGGTGAACCCCAGATTGAACAAGCCTGTTTTGGTGGATAGAGGAAGTAACTGAAGGATGAGGAAAATAAATGGCTCCGTTGCGAGGTTTTTGGATTGGGAGCAGGGACAGAGAAGTTGTGGAGTGACCCTTCACCCCTCACAAATCATAGAGGAGTGTGAGTTTGGTCCATTAGTGGTCACTTTGTAGCCATAACTCAGGATTCAGTCTCTACAACCCCCCCAGCTCCCATCCCTTATTTTTTACTCCTCAGGACCCCTGCACCATACCCCTCGAGCCCTGCTACCCCTCCTCAACCTGCCCCACACTCAACCCTATAATTTGGGTGAAAGATTCAGCGGCTGTTATTTTTATTGAATTCCAATAACGTTGCTGAGATTACAGTTAAGTGCAGGCGACTGGAGCTTGCGGCTCTGTTGCGGGAGCCGTTGTGGGGCCAGTGGGATGCTGAGACTGGTGCCAGGGTGGGAGGTAGGGAGGTCATTGGCTGGTTTTTACACAGCGCAGGGGAAAACGCAGGGCAACAATCATCACATTTATAGAAGGCTTGCCGTTCTCTCTGGGGCCCCGGCAGACGCTGCCAGGTTTAAAGCCAGCCAGCGGCTACTGGCCACTAATAAAGGGATTTCATCCACTGGGAGCTTTACAGAGCCTCCATAGAATACAGAGATGTGTGTGTGTGTGTGTGTGTGTGTGTGTGTGTTTGTGTGACAGAGAGAAAGAGAGAGGGACAGAATGTGTGTGAAAATGTATATAAGGGTTGTGCATGCATATTCAAGCATGTTAAAGTGTATGGATAATTGATTTTGTATGCTAATGAGACTACTGTGTCCATGTATTGTATTAAGGCTCTTCACTGCAGCATGACGACACTCATGACTCAAATGTTCGCCATCCAGGGCTTCATGTCCTCTTTTATGAATTTTCACTGAATCACATCGACTAATTTGTTCCGCAACAGTTGTGTTTTTGTTGCCGTTGCTAGGTGACACGTCTATGATTAGCGATTATGAATAGGGGCCTATTTGGCCCTTTTCAAGGCTGACACAGTGACGTCAAACACAAGGCTGTTATTCATCCCCCCCCTCTCAATCAGTAGTATCACACTCATGATTTAATGTGTGTGTGTTGTGTGATTGTTATGATTTCAAGACTTGAAGTTCAGTAATATTTGAGTTGCGTTCAAGGACACATATCTGATTCAACAGGTCCAAAATAGTGTCTGCCTGGGATTAGGGGCTAGCTGCTGGATAGTACAAGTGAATCTCAAAACAAAAGCAACATCTGTTTAATATAACGCAATCAGCTCTGCAACAACAACTTTTGTAGAACTTATGACTGTTCACTTAACCCCTCAGCTAAACAATGACTGTTCAAACATAGCTCAGGCACAGCAGGCCTGTCAGGCTCTGGATTTCTCTCTGTGATGAAACAAAGTGCATGGAGCTATATCGAGAGCATTGCTTTGCACATGAAGAGCATCATGTTTTAATTAGCCTCTCCAAACTAACGTGAGCACAGAAGCATACGGACTTCATGAAACAGTCAGTTTGCGTGCTCTTATGAAAGCTACAAACACCAGCCTGTCCACCTCACCTGTCAAAATTATTCATGGCTAAAATCCTGAACTGAATCAGAGGCAACTTTGACGGCTCTTTCTTGCCCCTCTTAACAATGTTCAGACATTCTGAATGGTAGTGAAGCCAAAAGGCTCTGATATGTAGTTGTAGAAAAGTTACCTTATTTTGGACATGCAATTTTAACCTTAGCCTTCTAGCTTGACATCATGTATCATGTACAGAACACCCTTTTACAAGATTATTGTGTTAAAACAAATCAGCTCAAAAAAATTAAATGGTCCTTCAGAGACAGAGTTTTTTGTGGTTTATTTTAAATATTGGGATAAAACAAGGCCATTCATTTCTACTTGCTTTTAGTCTTTAAGTGACAGGCGTGAGCAGGATTTGTCCATCATGGTTTGTAAACACAATACTGCTTTGCACACCACTGGCTTTTCCTCCCCAGTTTTAGCACACCTGAAGCTAACACCAACTTCCTCTGCCTGCTTATGATCTGGTTATATGAACCCGCATGATGTTATTGGTTTGAGGCTACAAACACACACAGACACAATTAAAGTTGACTCCCAAAAACATTCTAAACACAACAAAATGAGGAAAATAGACTGAAGGCTGTATCCGCAGATACAAACACAGAAACAAATTCTGATGAGTCATAACTGATCATTTGGAGACACTGCTTTTATGTAAGCACATGAACTTTTCTTTTTGTGGAGAGTCCATGTCATTCTACCTTTTAAACTTATTGCCTTCCTACTCCAAAGTTGGCACAGAGATTTTAAAATAGTTGTTATGTTCTCATCTAACTCATGGCAAGAAAGTGAAAAGGTACTGTTTCCAAAATGTCAAACTTTTCCCTTAATTTTTTTTAAAACTAATTTAATTTAAAAACAAATCAAACATTTCAGTCAAGGGTTTGAGTAAATATCTAACTAAGTACTCAAAAACAACAGAATCTGCAAAACTTTGTGTCCCAGTTCTTTTCATATGTGTTTTGTCAAAAAGTTGCTTTTTTTTGCAACACAGAACAACATAAACTGAAAATAAGCTGCCGACAAAACAGTCAGAGCGCAACGGCACTCTGTATGTCCACAATACACCCACTGGCCTGGTGAGTGTCACTTCTCTTCTTGAGTAACACAGTGTACTGAAGTCTGGCCTAATGTGTGTTTTACCCCTCTGGTCTGTAAGTTAGAACCTCTGGGGTTCCTCATCACACGCACTCAAACACACATACATGCCAGACACACAAACACTCAGTGACACACACTGAGCCAGCGGTTGCCCAGTTTTCCCAGGAGAGCAGGTTTGGTTTCAGCTTTGCATGAATCGTAGCGGTGACACTGCAGACACTTGACTTGAGCTGCTGAGGGTAGTTTAGAGGCCAAATGGCTTTCGCCGCCTGCCCACCACATGTCACAGGCCCAGACACAACACTGTTTCTGAGCTGGGAGCAGCTTTAGACTTTTCTCACACTAAGTGACGTTATTGCTTCTTTAGTTCTCTGTGTCTGTGAGTTCAGTCTTCAGTTCCCAGGACCACCAGACCACCCGACACAGCACAGCTGTCTTTATCGCATCCTCCTGGATGATCCTCTGGCTAATCCTCCAGTAATGATACTATAATCACTGAAGAGACAGCAACATGGCTCTATCCCTCTTACCCCCATAACCCTCAACCTTCCAGAGCCAGGACCCTAAACTGTGAACATGACAGCCTGAATTGCTCAATGCCTTACATAACACACCCAGAAGCCATTATAAACAAAAGCTTCACTTACATTTACTTTTATGGTAGTAGATAATTTTCCAGAACAACTCAAATGAGCTGTTCTTTTTTGAATGTCCAAAAAAATGTCATGCTTACTAACATGCAAATTGGATTTTTCCATTTGGTGTGTGGAATCCTTCTCAAAAAGCTGGAAAGTCATCCAGGAAGGAAAGTTTCTACTGTTCTTTGATGCCCGCTAATTTGACTGCATCTCCTGTTTCTCATTTACATGTGAAGATTGGAAACAAAAATGTAGGTCTGAGGATTTGGTTGTTCCAAAACAGCAAGACATCTTTATGCACTACAAACAATTAAGTAGAATTAAATCCACTTTTTTTATTGTACGATCAAACTAAACGAGCCATCAATTCAAGCAAGTATAACAGGAAAATTGCCCAAAGTCTGACCCACAAAACAAAGTCAGCCCATTAAAAGGTTATATAAGTTACTGTTTATGCTGTTCATTATTTTGTGGGGTAAAAGTGCTTTTTAAGTTTACAGGATATCTAATTATTACTTTCTTACACAATCCTAACATGGTAGTCAACAAATTTAGGTAACTTGGGACTTTTTTTTTTTTTTACCATTTTGCAACTTTACAATACAATACAAAACAGCAGGTGTTTGCTCTTGTCCCACTGCTAACCTGCTAACCTAACACTGATAGGTTTCAGTTTGAGGAAGTTAAAGCCATAAAACTGTCCCTTGGCCCTAGCTTAGCTTCCTGTTAATAAGCCCAAGTGTCGAGTTCAAGAACTAATCACAGGTAAGGATGCATTTGTCAGTGCAGGTCACATCTAAAGTAATCCACACTGTATGCCATACAATGGAAGACTAGTTTGGCATTTTGGAAAATACCCTTATTCACTTCCTTGATGCGTAAGATGAGAAGATTAATACCACTCTAATGTCTGTTTATTCAATATGAAGCTAAAGTCAGCAGATTGTTAGTTTAGCTTAAAGTTGAAAGACTGGAAACAGCTGGCCTGTTGAAATTTCCACCAACACAACCTATTCTGTACAAAAAGTTGCAATTGACCATTTTGTGGCTGGGAGCAGTGCCTTCCCCAAGTCTTGTAACCTTGAGGTGCCAAGAAACCACCAGAGACCTAAAGAAGTCACAGCTCCTGGCCAAGAAATAGTCCAGGATCTAAATTTCAAATGTGTTTTCTCGACTGATTTAACAAAAACATTTCAGCTAAGCCAACCAGCACCTGGAACAAGCTTCATATTCAATGGCCAGACAATCCAACTCATCTGAGTCTCTCTTTCCAAAATATCCCTTCAACAGAGAGAATAAACCGAAAGGCCACTACCACAAAGAGATTTTAATGAGAATGAGACTTTAATTAATTGTCGCCCTTTAGTTGCATTTGCAAGAACTGAAAAAAAACTTCTGTGAAATCCTTAAGAAACCTCATGATTTTCTCTGTTAGGATCCTCCTCAATCAGAGTATACTGTTACTGCACATTCCTCCTCAGTCTGTGACTGGAAAAGAGGCAGCTGTCTGAATTTTTTCCCCCTTTTTCAAACATCTGAAAATTTGTTTTCCAGCATGCCCCTCCGCTGGAGTTGTATGGCAGTGTGACCTCTGACCCCTAAACCGTATGGAGTCTTGTTGAAGCAGTGAGCGGATAGAAGCTGGGCTGCTGCCCGTGGCAGCTACTCAGTGATTGCCAATAAAGCAGTACTGTGATTTCTCTGGCCACTGCTGCCAAAAACAAGCAGAATAGAGTTAAACTTGTCCTTGGCAAAGAAAGACGTCTGATTCCTGATTGTGCTTCGGCCAAGAACATCTCTCCCCTGCCTCTTGTGTACACAAATACAGACACACACACCACCTCTGTCGCCCCTGATTCGGTTTGTATGCGTGTGCGCATGTGCTTGTGTAAGTATTCACTCAGATCCAACATGTGTTGTGGCTCATCAAGCCAGAACATGGAAACTGTGAGTGGCTGCAGATGTTGAGAAAGGGAGAAGATGATTTTTTTTTTTTTTGAACATGCTTTCTTACACTTCTCTAAGACGCCTTGGCAGACTTATGTCTTATCCCACAATCATGGGGGCTTAGAGGGGGATCTCATAGTCCACATAGTTCTCACTGTCCTCGCCTCCCATCTTTAGACAATGATCCCCGGAGGATTAGGGCTCCAAACTGTATCTGACCTTGCTGCTGCACCTATGGAAAAATGCACTTGGTAAAAAACAGAGGACATCGTGTGAGTCGAATATGAACCAGATTTAAGATCCAAAGGTCAGAAAGTGAAAATCTAAAAAGTTTGTTGGAATGTCTGATTTATGGACATTCTAGCCTTTTCTTTTTTGAGGTAAATTGAATCCATTTCTTTTGAGGTAAATCAAAATCAAGCTGACTCCCAACCAAGTTTGGGGTGAATAAAAGAAGAACCACAAAAACAGACAGTTGGGGAGAGAGGAAGTGAGAATTCCTCAAATATGAGTGGGCGACCAGAGCAGACAGTACCATCCATTGATAATGCAATTACAGGAACTCTTGCTTCCAGCCATCATGACTAATCCTAAAATGTCACAGCGGCCACTCAGGAATTCACCCGCAATATCCCCGCGGTAATCATGTCGGCATCCGCTTGGACCTTCGGACCGACCGCTGCGCAGCACAGAGGCTTATTCACCAGACGAGATGTGTGGGAGAAAAGGCTTGACCTTGGAAGCTATATATTAAGCCTGTAGTGTTAGCAATCTCTCACCATTGTCTCCCTACTTGCAGGGATTTCACACTACCCCCAACTCCCACACACATACACACACCTGTCTGTGTATGTCTGGGATTTTGTTGGGTTGATGGTGCTGTTTTGGGGGTCTTGAGAACACCCTGTGTGGAAATTTGTGCTCACCTTTTTATCGACCGAACAGTTGTTGTGTCTGCAGTATGTGAATTCTCTCCCCCTCTAAAAGTCTTTCTGAATAAATCACCAGGCTAGTTCTTAGGTTTTTATTTCACTCAGCTGCAGCTCCAAATTTATTTTGGATGTACCGACTGCAAAGGTTTTGGAGCCAAATATCTTCAAAAAAATTGTGTGTCATGGGAAGGCCTTTGCTAAGTCTCCAGTTTCTTGTCATTTCCTGTCAGTGTTTGCGTTGAGAAGCTTGTTTAAGATATTATATTTTACTCAGGTGCAGATGCAATATAAAATAACTAAACGGATAACATCTATAAAGCCTAAATGGTCTTGGGAAAGCAGGCAATGGGTTATTATCCTGCTCTCAAATCCATCAGAAGTACCGTGATCCAGATATTACCAAATTCCTGGACATGCTTTTATAAGATTCAAGAGTCCAATACAACTCTTGCATTCAATGTTTTATAGCAATGGATTCAAGAGCTGATGGAGTTTAACATTACTGGTTCATGGGCTATTTAAACTTGAAACACTTTACAGAACATAATTGGCTTAAATTTGGTTGTAACATTAAAATTGTGTGCAAAAGGCCAAAGCAGCATTTTCACTGCCTTCAGTAAAAATCCAAATGAACTGGCTTTTTGAAAACTTATATTTCAGGAAAGATCCCTCCAGAGAAGACAGAAAGGTAGCAAAGATAAGTACCCCATCAGTAGTGACACAAAAAATAAGCTTACAGTGCAAGCATACAGGTGGCGTTCAAACTAAAGTCCACAATATGCATCGAAATCACAAAACATCTGTTTTCTACAGCACGGCTGCGATAAGAAGATAGATATGTTGATATGTGAATAGTGTGACACATTGTATTATCGCTAGCCAAAAAGAACTCTTGTTATTTAAATTATGTCACATGGCCAAGCACACATGCTTGTGCTCACCAGTTATGCAACAAAGAAGCCAGAAAGTATCTTGAGCAGAAGCTGTTTTTGACATAACTGTACTTTACAGAGACACATTTGATCAGACCACACATTAGCTCATGAGAAACTTCTTGTCTCTCATTGTTTTTTAAAGCAGCACTGAGGTAGTTCAGTATGATTGTTTTAATTTATGGGTTGATTGTGTTCTTGGTTAAATCAACATACACTTATATTTAATCACTTTGGATAAAAGCATCGGCTAAATAATTCTAATGTAATGTAATGTAGGATCCAACTGACTTGAAACAATCCTCTGCTAAACAGCAGCCTTTGTGCAGAGCTGGCATCAACGAGATAATGGTGAAAATGAAACCACAGTTTTGTGAGCAGTTTTACAGCAACACAAGTTAAGAGGAGTCATAAAGTTGGTAAACCAATTCAGTAACATTAATGAATCTACATTATCCATCCTAACTTTGTGATTGGCTAGCATTAGCCGCCATAGACTACTGGTCATACTGACCAAATAAGACTGAAGTGGCAAAACTTCTTCCTATTATAATAAGCAGGGTTAGTTCTCAGGTCCTCAGTGAATAAATCCTACTGACTTCAGAGATTCTTTTACTTCTTATTTAGCATACTACCAGCTGTCACTTACCTAGTGAATATTATTTTATGGAAATTCATTCATGTTTGAGCCAATAAGCAAATTTTAGCATGCTAACACACTAGGCTGAGCTGTGAACATAATAAACTACTACAGCAAAAAAATATCATGTTAGCATTTTCTATTTTTTGTGCGTGTTGGCATGCTGATGGAAGCATTTAGCTTAAAGCACCGCTGTGCCAAAATACAAGCCTTGAAGAGCCACTTGTCTGGATGAAGACTCTGAAAACCCTTTCAAACTGGACAAACAATCCACTTACACTGACAAAAATATACTACTTTGTCTTCAGCTGGAATGGTTACAGTTGGCTTTCATTCTAAGATGACTATGCAGTAATGAGTACTTATCGTCTCCAGCTATAGTTGCCAGGGATGGAAACATGACATGACTTAGGTGAACACACAAATTTTTTGCCCTTGTTTCAGCCTGACGCTATGACAACGTATGAAAACATCAACAATACCTATCTTTGGAGACAATAAATGCTTGTTGTCTTTGTTGGTAACTTATGCCACTCTTTGTCATCTCAGCCACAAATTACAGCCACAAAGTCTATTTTAAATTAGCTTATTTTGCTGTAAAAACTGGTGTTAGTCTTGTGTAGGATGAGAATACAAATTGCTGAATACTTTTTACTTTTAAAGAGTAACAAAATCTCAGTCCTTAGCTGTCAATCAGATGTAGTTTTATTTACATTTAGTACAACATTTGATAAAGAAGCTATGCTGGGTTTGATCAGTCTGTTTGGTGTGTCACTTAAATCATGCCACTGGGATTTTTTCTAATGGTCTAAGTGCTCACAGCAGTGGAATTAACGGATATCATTGATGAACCTTTATCAAATCAGCCTCCCCTGTTGCATGGCTTCTTGAAATGTACTGTATCCACATCTGGAAGGATGTGGTCTGCCTGTGCCTTCTGCAGAGTGTTCAACATACAGTACAATCTTGTGGCACTCACTCCAGTTAAAAAGGCTGAGACAACAGGCATGAGAGCTCCTGAGTCTTGCTTTGCCTTTTTAGTAAAAGGAGAGGAAGACTTTGATTTTATGTGGATAATAATGACAAAGATGCCAATGATGCCGATGACAGTGATGATTTGTCTTACATTTGTTCATTTCAGCACCTTGCATCAGTGACTGGCTCATGTATTTACGTAATGGCAGTGTAGCTTCTTGCAGCCAAACCTCCCCACTTGGATAAATAAAGTTGAAACTTGGACATAAAAACACCCCTCTCATTAGTCTGTCACTCTCTCTTTCTCCTCTTGATCACTCCCTCCCTCTACTACTCGTCTCATAACCCCCTCCCCCTTTCCACTGAGGACTCAGAGCCCTTATGCAACCCAATCAGGACCCTATTTAGGGAAATCAAGTTAAATAAACTGTGATGTGAACCGAATCCAAATAGGGCCTCTTATATAAGAATGAGGTTGCTTCATAGATGAATGGCTCTTGGAATGGACATGGATTCCCAAGGCCTGTATTTATTTTCATTACCATCGGAATAGCTTCGGCTGCGAGCTCTGTACCGAACGAGGATGGAAAAGAAAATGAGAAAGAAATTTATTCGAACTCATGTAATCACTCCTCGATCTCACGGTTTGAACATGCATCATAGGAATTGATGTTTTTTAATAAACAGCAATTAGAGAATCGACAATTTCCCATGTTGATTAGCTGTGGGCTATTAAGAAGCTTGCAGGTGTCTGTGCAGGTTTATGTGTTGTTGGTTTCTCTGTGTGTTCCTCTACGTCTCAGCTCATATCCCTGAGAAATAATGAAAAGTGCTGCATGTTTGGATCAAGAGTATGGGTTGTTACAGCAGGCTGTGATGCATGATTCTGTCAACACATGAGACACACCAAAAATTATACGGGAATACTCCAATGTGAAAACAGCACAGCATGAGAAGAAATGAGGTTTGGTTTTGAAGGTGAGATGAAATTTTAATGGTCCTGCAGGGAAAAGGGTGGTTGCTGTGGGAACATACTATATTGGGATTTTGTGATTCATCAAAGGAATGAAGGATTATAGCAAATATGGTGTTTTTAACATGAAAATATGAGTCATTGCATGATAGGGATGTGTCAAATCTCAGCTAATAATAACTGTGGAGATTTGGTCCCAGAATAGAGAGTGAAAAAATGAAGAGAAAAATAAAACTCAGAATAAAAAAGTGAGTATGAATACACTTATACAGAGCACATATATATTTAAAAGTAATAAAATAAAACTGAATTTGAATAAAGAATTAGAAGTGTGACCTACATAGATGAAGACAAAGATAATACTGTATTCACATCCCCAGTCAAAAACAAAAAAAACAAAAAGAAAAAGAAATGAAGTGATGCAGTGGTTAGCACTGTCTATTCGCAGCAAGGAGGTTAGGGCTAAAACTGGGTCTTTTTGTGTGGAGTTTGCTTGTTTTCCTCTGTATCTGCACGAGTTCCCTCTGAGTGACTTCCTCCCACAGTGCAAAGGCATGCAGGTTAGAATAATATGCAACTCTGGATATCCCACAGGTGAGAATGTGAGTGTGAATTGGTATTTGTCTCCACGTTTTAGCCCTGAAATGAACTGGTGACCTAGCCAGGTTTTACCCGTGTCAGCTGCCCCATGTCAGCTAGAATTGACTCTAGCACTCCTGTGACCCTGCAAAGGAGAAGCGATTACAGATGATGGATGGATGGAATTTTCACAAAATAACACACATAGAAGGGTAAGTGTTTTGAGACCTCAGTAGTGTCTGGAGAGCTTCCTAAAAGGCTCCATACAACCTCAACAGGCTCCGTCAGTTTGTGCAACTTTTATTGGATCTTTTTCACTGTTTAAACCTAAATACTCAAGACAAAGGTTTTGATAACCTGAAACTTCTGAGAATGTCTAAAAATTTAAGGGCCTTTGTTGCATTTCCATTGTGCTTTACAAAGGTTTTGGATGTAAAATAAGAAGATATCATTGTCTGCATATACAATTTACAAAAGGGCTTTATTTTTATCTTGTTGGCAGGTAAATGAAACTGTGAGACAGATAGCAGCAAAAAATGTGTCACATCTTAATGTCGATATCTTAACATTAATAACTGAGCACCAGCCACAATGAGAGGTTTATAGAGTGGTGCAGAGAACCTGAGACTGGTGTCAGACTGCCCTTCAACCTGCTAACCAGCTCTTCAGAGCCGGGTCAGCTGCCACGAAGGATGCACCACTTTTGTACCATCAAGCCAGTGGAGATGTTACATAAAAGAAAATCAACACTATCTAACGGTAACTTTTGATTTTGATTAAAGCAGCATATGAGCCATCACAGTGCAAGCAACCTTAAGCTTACACATGCCAAAACAAAAAAAAAGAAAGTTATGCATGTGAATGAAAACTTATTTCCTGTATGCACTGCTGTTTGCCATGCTGCAAATGAGCTGCTGTGTTTTTTCCCCCAAGAGCACCTGGAACATGGATTTCGTACCACCCCTGGTGACAGAACAACAAACAATGAGATAACGTTACATAACAACACACAAATTAAATTACAAATTGTTAAATTTCTGTTGTGGAAAAGGCTCAATTCTGTAGGTCTGCTGCTGTTGTCACAGATTAAATTTGTGAGTGCAAAGTAAGAATTGTAGTCAGCCCAGTTTGTATGAATATATTTATCAACAGAACTTCTCTTATTTTGATTCTGGCAGCTGGACATTCAAAGGACACTGTTAAAAGAGTGTACATTTTAATAAATGTCTGTCAGATTTAGAAACTGATATCACTTCCTGTTCAGTGCACTGGGCTAAACATTGACATTGGCTGAGCACTGTGGGGCTGGAAAAGGAGATTGATGTTTTCCAAAACTCAGACTAAACTCTGCTCCACTCCTGCTGGACTTACAGAGCACAGAAAGGAGAAGAACAGCAAGGTTAATGATGATGACGATGTTGATGAGAAAGAGCACTGGGTGCATTTCGGTGATCTGTCTCTTGTGTATGAGCCTGAGGAAGACAAGGCTTCACACACATTTCAGCTGACACCCCATCTCAGCCTCTGTTCAAGTCATTCAGTAATCCCACTCTCTACAAATGAAGCCTTGTTCCCAAAACAAACATGGCTGATTGACTGTTGTTCTCCTCATCTTCAAATATGAGACACAGGTGTTGCTTATTTATCCCAGCAGCTTGTTGTAACTGTTGTCTTTGTAAATATCAAGATATTCTGAGGCACTGTTTTGTAGCATTGCAAGAGCATTTAGCATTGAGCCTGTGTTTTTCTGTTATGTAAGCATGACAACGCCACAGAGGACCTTTGCCATAGATAGGACAAAAACAGCTACTCTCACTTCTTCCATCCCTCTGTCTGTGCCCGGGCTGCTTCCTGTAGCTGAGCTCAGCAGTGATACCTGCTGCTCGGCCCTCTGTGCCGACCTTTGCCCTAATGTAGCGGATAAGGAAGTGTCAGTGGGAACCGGCAGGGTCAGGCTAGGTCTCAATCCTGGGATTCTGGTTCCTGGTTGCTCAGCAGGCCCCGCTGTCCCTCCCTGTATCGGGCCCTCCACATGTGTTTCCTGTTTTTTCTCAGACTAGCAGCGCTGTGTCGGCTCACTGTACCAGAGCAGGGGCCTTTTCCTGAAGCTTTGTTTGGCCTGGCCTCTGGGAATGGCTTAAATTTAGGTGTGTGTGACAGAATTCCCTCCGACCCCCACAGTCACCATGTGTGCTGCAGTCAATACAGTTGAGTCTCCTCTTTTCCTCTTTTTCTTTTTTTTTTTACACCCCTTGTCTCCCCTTTCTGTCCGTATTTTTAACCTGAGATCAACAAATCATGTCTCTCCACATCTGTAAGGAAACGGGGGTGTGGGGGGGTGTGGGTGGGGGGTGGGGTGTGTGTCTATGTTTTTATAGAGTTTTACCAGCTCAGTATTGACCTTCTTTAAAACACTAGATATACTTAAAGCTTTTTATTTTGGTATATATGGAAGAATCGATCCTGAAAAAGATTATCTCCAGATATGATTGACAGCTGAGCATCAAGTTCATTTTTGTCTTTGGGAACAATAGTTTGACATGAAACAGCAACAATAACAAAGGAATTCTTAAATAAACCTCCACTTATTAGCCTTCCCCATTTTTCCAACCTCACAGTCTTTAGAAGCAAAGACTTTTCTGATCTCTGTTGTGAACATGCGACCTATGGAAGTATGAAGAACCAACTTTAAAGAAAGACTATATCAACTGGGACTCCTGTAACTGGTGTCATACTGTATGTTGGTCATGTGATAAGAAGTATTTGAAAGCAAACAGTTTCTGCTAACAGAGACAGTAAGATTTGTTCAGATTAATTTGTGTCCTCTTGTCTAAAGACGCAGTAATACTTGCAGCTAAAACAGCAAGATTGTTTGGCAAAACCAGTGTAATTAAAAATGCAATCAAATGCAAATTTGTGTCAAATTCGTGCAACCAGCTGTGACATAAACTACTCAAGAGACATGGTTTGAGTTAATGGTTCAAGAACAAACAACCCCAACCTTCCTAAACCTTTAGCACACCCTCTCAAGTGCAGGGAAACTTTGTTGTATCACTCTCTGCTGTGACCAGGCCTGAGTGCTGTGTTTCAAACTGACCTCAGACCAGCTGCAAACAGATGAGTAGTGCTGTTTCTCACATTTCTGATGAGAATAGCACATTGCAACAACAAGGAGAGGTACATGAGTCAAAACTGGAGCAACTGGAGTCACTTCGTGATCAACCTCCTGATGTTTAATTTAATTCATTGCAAATGCTGGAAGCTGATATCAAAAAAAGAATTGCACCAATTAGAGCAATTCTGCTGATTCTGCAGCAAGAAGTATTATACACACAAACACAAACACACACACACACACACACACACACACACACACACACACACACACGCCTGCTGGTAAGTCAGCTTGTGATAACGTGTCTCATCTTCTCTGATCCTTTTAACGATGGTCCTAATCTGCTCATGCTGGACGGTTTATTTGGCAGCAGTGAGGTTTTACTACGGTTCAATTAGATTTAAAATAATCAACTGATAAAAACCTTTGTATGTGTGTATGTGGTTTTTCATGGGTGAGTAAAGTCCTGAGAGTGTTACTGAAGATTGCACCATGTCCCATTTCAAGAAGCAGTCAGTGACAAGACCACAGCTCTGGAATATTAACTAGTGGAAATTGCACTTCTATTTTTACTTAATTATCTCCAGTTGAGCATGAGGCCGGGCAGCACCGCCTCAGATTTTTCCGTAAAGAGGCAAGTATGTCGAGACTTTATTAGAAGCAGCTTCTGCTGGTTCAGAGCGGGACTCATCTGCTCTCTCTCAGGCTCTCGCTCCTCTGCCGGGACTCTTTCTTGGGGTAGAGAGAGAGATGTTTTGTTCGTGGCCTTTTTTTAATTCAAAAGACACCACAACCCGAATCACCCCCATCCCCAGGCTGAACACGGCACTCTCACATTTCTAGGATCTCAGGAGGCCCCTCGGTGTTGCCCCCGGAATGTTTTCCATCAAGGAACCAGCACGCTAATTTACAGTGTGGTAAGAAAAAAACGGCTCAGCAGTTCACTCTCCTCAGTTCACTCGCCCTCCTCTTCCCGCCAACCGCCAACCCCTCCTTCTCCTCCTCCTCCTCCTCCTCCTGCTTCTTTCTTTCTCCTCCTCTTTACTGACACAGCAGTACTTTGCCAGGTTGTGACATCACAGGCTCATCTCTGGAGCACGGCAAAACATTCCCATCAGCGAAATAGAGGAGGGATGGGGAGAATGGCTTCCATATGGGGTTTTACTCCCCACTTCCCACCCCCCATTTTAACCTTCCCCTTTTTTTTTTCCATTGGGCAGAGGTTGATGGGCATAATGGGAGGACAGAAAGATGAAGAAACAAGAGAATTGGCAGGTTGTCCTTGCGATTGAAATTTGAAATATGGCTTTCATCTTCAGTTGGCGTGGTGTGTTAACCCACAGCCAAGCCTGCCCTCCCAAATCTATCACTTTATCATCTCTGTGTAGACAGGAAAGACTGCTCATCAGGTCTCTCTCTGTCTTGCCTTGTGATTGAGGAAACGGTAACTGGATCTCGGTGCTGAGCTGCTCTCCTTCCAGCCGCCACAGGTTTGGCTTGGCTGCAGGCCAGCCAGCTGCCTGACACTCCATAGCATGGGAACATCCTGCCTCCCTGGCCTGACTGCAGCACCAGCTCTCTGAAGCCCCCTCTCGCCAACCATGACACACACACACATACGCACACACACACAAATCATTTATTTATTTGTGTCTACATCACTGGAAGAAATACATAAACAGTAAAGATGCATTTTTCAAGAAGCACTGTTTCCATATGGGACTGATTTGTGAGCACGCACACACAGACACATAAACACACGATCACACACACTGCTCATATGCACACAGAAAAGGCAGGCCGTCACATAAATGGTGCAGCAGAGTGTGTGTGGCTGACTGTACTCCAGTGGAGTGGAGAGAATAGAGACCTGCACAGAGAGATTAATGAATGTCTGCCCTTTGTTCTCTTTCAGTCCATGGGGTTTATGGCCCTACAGTTCCCTAATGCACGCACACACGCACGCACACACACACACACGCATGCACACACATGCATACAAGCACGTACACACGCACACTCACACACTCACACACGCTCAGCTCCTTTATATCACAAGCACAAGTCCAGGGCTCCCTCTCTTTCTTCAGGCTTGATTTATAGGCCCTCAGTCAGGGTGAAAGGCGGCCCACAGATGGAAAAGTGTGTGCTTTGTGTGGGGGATTGTGTTTGCCTGTGTGTGTATCTGTGTGTACATCTGTGCATATTTGCACACATGCATTTGTGTGCATTCGTGCATGTGTTTGTGTACTATGTGTGTGTGTGTTTGTGTGCGAGGAGATCAAGAAAGCGAAGCCCTCTTCAAAGCAGCTCCAAGATGCCATGGAAGTGGACCCTTTGTTTGGCTGCCTTGTTATTTTTCCCATTAATCATAGTTAATGTCAGTCTAATCCTTCCTGCACGGCCCTGATTGCTGGCCAGGGGGTCATCATCAGCAGACAGAAAAAATAACACAAGAAAAAGAAAGAAGGAGGAGGAAAAGACGAGGGGGCACTTGCTGCTCCTCAACTCCGACCTCAGAGCTATTGTTCTACTAATTGATCACCGCTGATTGAGTTTAAATATTTCAAGCGTTAGATACCGCAGTCCTGATCAAAGAAAAACGCCCTCAATTAATCTGCTGGCGAGCTCAGTAGATTAACACATTCTTGGCCCGCTGTCGGCAAACAATGCGAAGAAAGAAAGAAAGAAAAAGAGAAATGGTGCAGTAGGGAGGAGAGGGAGGAGCTGATGGTGGCAGTTGTGGTGGTGGTGTTGTGGGGAGGTGAAGCAGCAGGTGACCCGAGGGAGCTTGAGGAAAACTCTGCTCCAGAAAGCTTAGCCGTATTTTCTTCCCTCAATGAACTCCTTGTCCCAGAGAGCGTGTGCATGTGTGTGTGAGGGGGGGTGGAAATATAGACTTTTTTAAACAATAATAATGTTCCATTGGATTTCTACATGGAAAATGTGTAAGTCCCATACATGATGATTTTTCCCAGGATGTGTAGCAGAGCTCCAGCCAGGTTGTGCCTGCCAAAACTGGGTTCCCAGGCAGGAAAATGAAGGGCAACTAATTTAGTGTTTAATCATGTAGAGAAATAAGGGGAAAAAAACCTGGAGTGTGTGTATGTGTGTGTGTGCATTGGTCTGTGTGTGTGTGTTTGCCTGTGCCTGTGCGTGTGTGTATGGGTGTGTATGTGCACCTGCTGGCTGATGTGCCTGTATGTGTTTGCAAGGCTAATGTTTTCGTGTGTTAACATTAGTTTTTAATTACTTTATTAATGAGTTTCTGCATATACACTCAGTTACAAGTTTAATTGTACACCTAGTTTTAATCTCACATTGTCGACTAGCATAGCAATAAATCCTTCCTCCATGGAAGTTAGAGGCTGTTTGTGTCAAGATGGTTTTATTGAGGTGTTGATTTAACTTTATGGTCATTTCCCAGGTTGCAGTTTACACACACACACCCTTAATACACATTGTCAAGGCCTTTGTTTCTGGCTAGCTCTCAGCTAACAAGAGCTTATTTGCTGTTTGAGCTGTAAAGACATGACTGCAAAAAAAGATCTAGTGGTCAAATTGTTTAGATGAAACCAGCTGAAAATTAAATTCTTGCTGAACATACCTTTTTTACGTAAGTCCTCTGTATGGTTACCCATTGTTTGACTTGTGACACACAATAACAAATGTATGTAATATTGCTTACATGGTAGGCTAATGTTATCAAGATTATTTTGCAATCTAGTTGGCTATAGACGTTGTAATGTGAACCAAAGCTATAGTAGGTTTAAGTTTTCTAATACTTTTCATTTGTTTTTAGTTTTAACTTTAGATTTTATTTTATTTAAGTTTTAGTTTGTTGTCAGTGTTCTTTATATTCC
>JAPZDZ010000003.1:3645506-3661047 GCA_029783805.1 Acanthurus tennentii
AGAGCACTATAGAGTGGTTTTCATGTCTGGGACCAAGGGAAACACACACACACGCAGACACACGCAGACACACACTCGCACACACACACACACACACACTCACACACACACACACGAGGAGTCCACACCGAACACTGGCGTAAAATAATCTCTACTTTGATATTATAACATATTTGATCATAATTACTGCTCCCCTGTATGAACCACTGAATCATGGTAAATAATACAAATAAATGATTCTTTTCTTAGATATTCTCAGAAAAACAGAGATAGGATTTTTATGGGTTTTATAATAAGTGTAGTCAGCTTATGCATGTGCGGTGTCTCTATCTTTAAATAAGTATAATATCATTTACACACCTTTTGTGATGTGGTGGTGGCTCTAACCTTGACTACCAACCTCAACAATTTACAAAACTCAATACAGAAGTAGATATAGTCTGCTAATATTACATAAACAGCATCAACATTTAAAGCTTTGCTTACAATGGTGTTTGCACAAGAACAGCGAGTGGCAAAGCAAGAGTGGGTGCATGTTATGTTAAATATACCAACTTAATGCAAATGTCTCACTCAGTATGTGTGTTGCTGAAGTAGAGTCAGAGCAGCGCTTGGTTGGCTGCCTGATCTCACTCACAAATTTCACTCCATCCTGTTTTTTATTGCAGGTGCTTGAGCTTGAAGTGGCAGGAGTGTTATTAGCAGCACTGGCAGCACCTGGGCTCAGTGACTGACCGCCAGTGCTCCTGATCAAAAAACCCATACTGAGCTCAGCTGCTCCGTGCTCTTCTCCCTGAAACACTTATTCAGTATTTTGGTTGAAGTTTAGCTTGTTTTGTTGCACCGTGAAGCATTGTTTTCATTCATTTCTTCACACACTCATCCCAATTACTGCTCATACTGATTTCACAAGCAACTTTCACCTTTGATTACCTTTTACTCACTACTTTTTCTTAATGACTAAATTGTGAATTGGCTCTTTTGTTTGCACGCCTCTCTGTCACGGCCCTGCGGCGCTTAGCTGTGTTTTCCCCAAAAGCCTTTGAGATTAAGATCATTTTCTTGCTCAATGTTTTTCTGGTTTGACGAATGTGTTAAGGAAGGTGTGTGTGTGTTTCTGTTCAATGGGTGGTCTAATACTGGTTAACACCAAGACTCTGTATGTGTCTCTGTCTTAGCAAAGTAAGATGAGATTCTCCAGCTTTCCATAGTAAATCACTACAGATTCATTGTAGGGGACAAAAGCCAGTTGACCTGTGATTTTTTATCTGCTGTCCCTAAACTTAATGACTTTGACTCTTCAGTAAATGGTATCACAACTGAGCATCTTAGTGTCTGAGCTGTTTCTCTGAATGAGGAATTATGGATTGTCAGAATTGTTCTCTGGTTACTTTAAGGAAAACCATTACAGGAAAGTCCTAGCATTACTTTTGTTCAGAATTTGTTTGTTGTGACTACATTTGCATGGATACACTGTGACTAAAGATAAATACATCTTTCCATAACTCTTAGTCTCATTCTAAAAACAGGAAAGCAACTAGAGAGACTTCTATGTCCCCAGGGTTGTTATTCCCATCACTAACACACAGTACATCAGCCACATTCTGCAAAGTTACATCTTAGTATTTCATGTTGATACAAACAAGAGTTGAAACAAGTGATCAGGTCTTCTTTTGCTTTGAAGTGCTATGTGCGTGTTTTGGAATTACAATGTTGAAACCCTAACTTGTCTCCATGTCAGTTAAATATGTTAATACAAAGTATCTGAACATTCAAGTCTTGGACGAGAATCTGTGGACAATTTTCTTTAACTAAAAAGGAAACTTTGTTGATTAAACAAGTTAAATTTACAATTTTACATCCCAGGTACACTACTGAAGCCTTACACAGAGAAAGCTATGTGTGTGTGTGTGTGTGTAATGCTTCACTGCTGGAACACTGGTATTTGCTTTAAACATGTGCCAGCAAATGTAGGTTTGACACAATCAGCAACACAGAGATACAAGGCAAAAGGATAATTTATTCATTCCCATGCAAAGAATATAAAGGTTTGCACAATGGAATTAAAAGTTTGTGACATTCATACAGTAAAATACAAAAAGATAAAAATAATGAAGAGCAACATATATAGTTATTTATACATATATACAAACTGGCATATATACCTATCCACCTAGGAAACAATTCTGTGTATTTTTGAATTTGCATCTGTTGGAATGTAAACAGCAGCAACAAGTCAGTGAAGGTCATATAAATGACATCTTTAAAATAAAAGTTGGACACCTGAGAAACACTCTCCATTACTTTAAATTGTTTGACCACCAGACATCACTGATGTGAAACATAGAGTTCACCTCCACTCTCCTTCACTCTGAACTCAGTCCACCCATTAAGTGCAACGGCTCAGTCCAACATGCGGTGGTGGACACAGGTGTCTGCAAAGTCATGGGCACAACAGCCACTGATTTTTCACTGTTAGGTTGACAAGAGTTCCCATTCATTTCCTCTAATTCATTTTCCTGTAACTGGTCGTTAGCCTGAGCAGTGCTGAGTCTAAGCTGGGTTAATGGCTCTTATCCTGGCTGTCTTCCTTCTCCTCCACGGCTGCTCTGGCTGACTGATTGGAAGGTGCTGTGGGCGCTGATCGTCTCAAAAATTCACCACTCTGAATCCAAACCCCATCCTTTCTTTTCCAATGTTGACATGTGTATTTCTCTCATAAGCAATACATGTTTCACCAATTAAGCTGAAAAATAGACAGACAAACAGATTAAAATTTTTAAAAAGTATCAAGTTTGAAGGAGTTACTGGCCGCTGTATCTACATGCTTGGTCGTTGCCATGAACGAATGACGAATGGCCAAGAGAACAAGCAAAATCACAGAAACAGCGTTTATGTTTCCGTACTATACATCAAATTCCCTCTCATTACTCCAAGCCAAGGTATTTGCAGCGTTTTCACACGTCCTTCATAAAGTGCTGTGGTTGTGGTTACCCACACCCAGAAGAGGTAGGCCATGTGAAGAGGGTCCCAGGGCTGAGTTGGAGTTCCACAGCAGGATTAGTGGTAATGGTGCTTTGCCAGGGAGATGGACGGTTGGGATGGAAAGCTTGTAACTTCAGAAAAAAACAAAACTCTTGAACTTTGAAAAAACCGACACCATTTTAGATTAATGATGATGCATTTTTAATTTGCTCTTGTGGGGTTTGAATAGCTTTCAGGGGGACCAGGGGTCACACAGCTCGCCATACCGTTAAGAGCCATGTCAAACTTAATTTCTTGTAAAAACTTTAAAATCCCAATCGTTGTGCTTACGAAATATACACAACAGAAAGAGAAAAAAGAAGATGGAGGGATGGATGGTGGGGTGGAGTGAGTCTGGGGAGGTTTGTGCTTGCTTGCTTGCTGGGTGGGAGCCAAGGGAAGACTTGGCAGAAATGAGAAGATATTTGTGGTTAGAGGAAGGACGAAAGGTCTGGATGCTTTTTAAACAGAGACAGAGAGAGATGGGCTCCGCTGACCTACATCCAAATCTTCAGACTCCAAACTGTGGTCTGAAAAGCAAAGCAGAGTTTTGTTTGATACATACAAGTCACTCCTTCATGTCCTTATGTCGGTGTTTCATGCAGTCGACACTAATCCTGTTTGGTTTTGCTTGTCTTAAGCAAATCTTCTTGTTTGTTTGGTTCTGAGATGGCGTTTGACTTTTTCCCTCAACTGGAGGCCTTTCTGTCTGTCTGTGGTGGGTATGAGTGTGTGTTTGAGGACAGGGGATCTGTTTGACTGAGTGTCACTCGATCACTTGATTCACTGCTCACGTCACAATATCTGAAGGCGTGTTTGTGTGTGTGGTCTTGCAATGATTGAAGGTTGTGTCGTCTGAATTCATAGCTTACAAGATTAGAGTATATCAGGGCTTGACTGTGTTTACAAGACATTTTCTAAGTTATTCAACAAATTTTAAACAGGTAATTGCATTTTTATTGCATATTCTGCTGTACATACTGCAAACTGCAGCTTCTTGCTTTCTGAACCATGCATGTCTTACATTCCATCAGAAAGTATGTTGACATTAATTAAGGCCCACAAGATGTGATCAGGTAAGCAAATAGAGGAGACATTACATCAGCAAGTGAAATCATTGCAGACTCTAAACAAATGACAAATATTTCCAAGAGAGACAAACGTAGGATGCCGTCTCTTTTTTTTTGCCATAAGCTTTTTAGCTTACTTTGTGCTAAATGTTTGGTTCTCAAGGTAGATGCTCTGATGTCAGTTAGGTAAGATTTAGCATTTACACCACCTCTAGTCAATACAGTTATCTAATGTCGTTGGCAGCTCTGGATGGGGTTCCAAAGTTAGAAAAAGTGACCTTGATAGGCCATACAGGCTGTCACAGCTTCAATTTTGATACATCAAATCAGCAACTAATAGAATTTGGTTGAAACTCTGGATGTGGGGTTTTAAAAGTCATGGATGTTGACCACAATGCAAGTGTCTAATAATAGAAACTTTCAAGCTGCATTATTGGAGTTCTTTCTCTTTCTTCTTCTTCTCCTTCTTCTTCTTGTTCTTCTTCTTTCAAATCAGTCTCTTGTGAGTGCCCTAACTTTGTGGAAGTACAAATAAAGAAGCTGGAGTGCCCCTTTAGTTTATGTAGTGCATATAAATAAACTGTAAAAATGCCTTTTTTTAAAAACAACTTTTTTTGTTTTTGTTATTCTACACCAAAGGTGCTTATTAATAAGGAAGGTTTTTATATGTCCGAACCAGCGGCAGCCATTGATGGAGGAATTATGTTTTTAGGTTTCCTGTCCATCCATCAATCCATACTTGAGAATTTCATACCATAGGACTGCTTTTGAGGGAATGTCTTCACATTTGGCACTCACGTTGCTCTTGGACTCAACAATGAGCTGGTTAGATTTTGAAGATCAAGGGCTGATGTCACGAAACACATTTCTGGCCATAATTCAAGTTTTATGGGCTACTTATGAAAAAAAAAAATCACAAAACTGTTTAGAATTATAAAGTGATGAAGTAATCACAATTTATATACAAAAAGTCAAAGGTCAATTTAGCTGTGACATCATAATATCCACAAAACCTCTTTTGTGGCCATTACTCAGTGCCATGTGACTGTCAGTGTGGTCTCTTGCATGAAAGTCAAGTGTGCTTCATAACCACCGACCACAACATTCACACCCACCCTGCATCAAAACACACACGTCCTTCTGCACTGGCACTGAATGTTTGAGTTGGACATAAATGGTTTGGTGTGGAATAATCCAATGTGGACTAATTCCTATGGATACTGGGCTGCACCCAGTACATAGGAAAGTATGTGACTAATGTTGTTTTAGTCCATACACATAACTAAAAATCCGGTTTATCACAGGCATATGCTTCTAGGCAAATAAGTGATGTTTATGGGAATTTAAGTATTTGGACCGTCCACACTGTCTGAAATCTTTAAACCTTCATGACTTCATGCAGCTTGAGTCACAATTGTTTTTCTCAAGAACAAAAGGTAGAAAATTGGACATTTCTCCACACAAAGAACCTGTGGAGTCTTTATCTAGGAGCTTACATGCACATAGTGTTTGACTCTGAGCTGACTTTCCCCTCCTTATTCTTTGTCTGCAATCGTCTCCTCTGTGAAACCCAACCGCAGGGACAATCATCATTCCTCAGCTATTAGCACCAAATCTCTGGCTGGACCTGAATGTGCAGAGATGTTGTGTTGTCAGCTGGAGGGCTCTGGTTTCTCCCCAGATGAGTGGAGAAAGGGGTCAGTGACGCCTGTCAACGACCCTCAACGGCCCCTGGTTTCCTGTCTGGGGACCACTCAATGGCCTCCATTACGTGTCATTGAAGAACCAAAATGGCCTCTGCTCTAGATTTTCACCCAGGGGTCTTTATCATGATAGTTGCTTGGCTGAAACTCAAGAGTTTCTTAATGAATGCCCACTGGAAGCAAAGGCAAGCAGTTGAAGATATAGCTAAGATATGCATTCACCAAAATAGGTTATTTACTATGAAAGGCAGTAAGGCTCTTTGTCCAGTCTTGGACTTGAAATGATTTCAAGGGTCAAATTTTTTCTCTGCAGAAGTCAGCGATAGGCAACTGTAACTGAAGAGGGCAGTGGAAGGTTTGGCCAGCAGAGTGAGGTTCATAGAAGGAGCTTGGAAAGTGATCCTTGACTTTGTAAAGTCACTAAAAGACTAAATTAAAGTAAAATATGAAGCCTGTAAAGGTCCAAGAATTCAGCTTTATGAGCAAGCAATATTATTTTGAACACAAAGCAGCCACAATGGTTTCTTGTCTGGACCTCTGCACCTTGCTCTGTCTGCAGGATGTGCTGTTTTTATGCTCTGCATGGCAGTTCTCGCTGCTGTAAATGTCAGAGCAATTTTCATCTGAGCAGGAAAAAGTTCCTCCTGCTAACTCTGTGGGAATGAAAAGGAACTTGAACTAAAAATTGTTGTCTCATTGCTGGAAAGCTTAAAGCCCACAGAGAAATGAGGAGAGCTGGACCTGTGCTGTGACTCTGTTTGTCCGCGAAAATGGTCCAAGAAGGCTTTTCTGTGAACCAGCAGTAAAAACTTTCCATTAGTAATGTCTTGCAGTTTACTTGCCCACCTTGCTCATTTTTTATTTTTTATATTTTTTGTGGAGCTGTTTTCTCGGGCCTCCTGGTCTCGAGCCTTTGGGTCAATATTTGTCTTTAACTTTTGACCTGTGTGTTTACCCACCTTTTTACTCAATTACTGCCATCTCTGCAGTCCAGCAGTCAGAGAGGCATTTAAACCCTGGAACCAACATCTCTCAATTGAAAATTCAGACACATCAAAAAGATGTGTTTAAAAAAAATAAAAGATTTTCAGTGACATATTATAATTTATACGCTAACTACATAATGAGACTTGAAAAATATTTTTGAATTTGCTCACATATCTGGAGCTGAACCTCAACAACACACTAAAGCATAACACGGATTGTGTAGTTTAAATCACGAAGTTGTAACCTAACTGACAAAGTGGTTGGCGGAGTTTCTTTTTTGAGAATTCAAAGCAAAAAAAGAGATTGAAAATGAGGAGAGAACACATTTCTCTTGATGACTGTGTATGATGCAACATGCTACCTAAGAGAAAAACACGTGTAACTAACACATAAGTAATTAGAGCTTAAGCAGTAACTGTTGATTAGAGTCATGCAGCTGTGTTGGTTGTTGTATTTTGACCTGCAGAAATAATTGTACATTTCCTTTTTCAGGTCTGCTGCAGCTTTTGTGTCAACCTCAATGACACTGGTGGTGCACATCTGTCATTCACTCCTCATTAGTTGGGGGAAAAACAACTCTAACTCGCCCCACCTTCCAATCAGGCGTTGGCTAACATGAACAAAATGTCAGAGTGAGTGAATGAAGGGAAACAAAATGGTGACTCAGCCTCATTATCGTGATAGATTTTGGCCTCAGTCATTTGTAACCTATCCCAGTTTTGGGCTCAGTGTTTTAAGGTGTTATCATATATTTTATTGTCAGATTAAATGTTTATTGGTTTAGTTTTTTTTAGTATCACCACAGACTTTTTTAGTCTTATTCAATCTGGCTATGTAATCAGCACAACTACTGCTGTTAAATATTACACCAGTCACATCAAATTACTGTAAAGTGACCACTCCTGCTATTCTATTACATGTACAACACATAACTTCACTGTAGTCACAAGAGACGATTAATGGTGCTTAGGCCTTTGGGGTAAAAAATACACGTTAAGAAAAGAAGCTCCATTTGTCATCATTTTTGCAAAAATTCTACATCTTAACAATAAAGATAAGATTGTATCCATCATTTGTCTGTATCATTTTAAATGTACTTTATTATAATAACTATAATCCCATTCAGTATTGAGGACATATTGGCAATGTCCTTGGAGTCTTTACCAATTTTCCATGTTGGTGGTGGTGTGACATGTTGCAGGATCCATGTGCAGTGGGTAACTTCCAGTATTTGAGAAATATGAGTATCCACAACCTAATGGTTACAATTATTAAATGAATATGACACAGATAAATCCCCACTGATAGGAAAGCCATACAACCACAGCTTTTACACCTTGCATCAATGCTGCCAGAACTACTACTACTACTGTTACAATTACAGCCACCACCGCATACAGTACATCACATGTTTAAGTGCACACAGTTTGCTGTTAATAATCCAGACTGCTGTGACCTGCTTTTTAAATACATCCCCAGACTAATAAGCTCATTACTCTGTAGTGAGAGCAGTGGGTCAGGAGCTCTGCACGCAGCCACACACAAATTATGCAGTATAATGTGGTGTGTTCATGTTTAGTACATAAGCATGAAACGCATGCATGAGAACGAGCACACATGTTCAATTTCTATGTGCTTTTCAAAAAAACACAGTACTCTTTTTCCTTTATGCCTCATGCATGCATAGATGAATGGAGGCAGACAAAGAAAGACATACACAGACGTACACACACTGTTTATTCCTTCAGCCCATCAAACTGTACATCCACATCCACAGTTCCACAGTCACCAACAGCATGGCGGAAACTCTTTGTGTAAAATTAGAAGAGAAACCACATCCTCTCTGATTTGAATCTGTGGAACTGCTGGGTCTCTGGGTGGCTGTGCAAACAAAGTGAGCTGGACCATTACAGCCTGGCTCCTCTGTGCCGTCACAACACACACAGACATGAATGCAATAACAGTTGCTTGCGTTCAGCTAAACACACACAGACACACCAAAACTCATTTTAGAATTGGAGTTTTAGAGAAATGTAATCCTACAATTTTATCTCTAAACCTTATTGTTATAATCAAGAGCTAATCAGCGACATTAGCTTTGTTTTATTGCACCTACCTGCTTAAGGTAAGATCTAATCTTTTTTTGGCAAATGAAAAACAATGGTTTGCTAGAAAGTTTAGTGTTTAGGAAGTATTTAAAAAACTGTGCGTGACTGATATCTTTCGTGCCAGGACGTGCATAGCTTTATTTACTTAAATTTATTAAAGAGTTACTTGGAAACTCAGATCAGTGTAGCAACTGTTGGACGCAGACCTGCTGTAGACTTTGATCTCCAGGTTTATTAAAACAATATTAAGACACAACATCATTCAGCAGCCAAGAGGTCATGAAACACGGCCTTCTCATTGTGTGTTATTCCTCACATTGTTCCAGTTCATTTGCTCAAGTCTGTCTCACTTGTCTGATTGCTAAGATTTCTGCACTGACTCATGTAGCTAGCTTATATAACTAAATGATGAGCCGCCCCCCCGCTCTCTGTTCCCATCCATTCCATCGTTTTATTGTCTTTCTTTTTCCAAATCAGGCCTCCAGCTGCCTGCTGTCTCACCAAATCCACGTCTCCTCCTCTTTCCATCTATATTTATTCTGTTATTCTGTCTCTTGAAATTAAACCAGTAGGTTAGCAAAAAGACAGTCATACCTCATGGAGTAATAATCAAACAGATAAGTAATTAAAGAACGGTCTGTTAATTGGAAGCCAGCGAGGATGTTAAAGACACAAAATACTCATTAGAGAAATGATTCCCTAACATAAAACATAAAACAGGAACTAAATCTTTCCAAATGATTTAACCTTGGATAGCTACATGATCTGAGTATCTCAGAAATGGCCAGAGTTGGTCTTCATCAACTACTATGGGAAATATCAGGCTCTTAGGCTGCTAAATATTCCACTAAAGTTAGCTAGAAACTAACTTTGTGCTTGTTCTTCAGTTGTAGGCAGGTAGTGTACATTAGGTTTAACAGGGCCCTTTGCTGCATTAGCATGATGCAAGCAGTGACAGTAAACCTAAACAGTAAAGTTGTGACCCATATAACCAAAACAGTTAAGAAGCTAAAATGTGCTGTAGAACTGAGAAGAACTGACTCCAGTAAGCCGTAGTTCTTTTAAAAGGAGAAAATATATTCATAACTGCTTTTGCATGATCAGCTAAGATAAGATAAGTATTATTAGAGACGTGCTGTCAGAAGTGATGTGAAGGCTTCTTTTAGTTCTACAATTCAAAACAGCCATTAAATGACATCTGCTTGACCTTTCACAATATACATAATTCACAGAAAAGTGGAAATCTAGAGTAATGCACAAGTGAGACTAATATAGGCTCCATTCATCTATGATGTCCTCATAACCCACATACACAGACACTCTTTTCTTACAATTTCTGCCCATGAAATTAGATTTACAGATTCATGCTACTTGCTAAGCCTACCTGGAACATCTCTATTAATAATAATATTAGATCTTATTGCTGCTTTTATAGCTATTTCCTCAGAAATATCTGATGTCTGCCCATGGATTCAGCAGCATTGACAGGGCTTAGAGCTTCAAAAAGCTCTGGCTTGGGAACAAGAAACATCCTTCCATCAGAAAATTCCTTTGGCAAGCTTGATAACCAATTCCCCAAAAAGACTGTATAACTGTGCCTGTTGACTTTTTTCAAGGTCAGGCATCTCCACACACAGACAGGCAGATGTTATGGAGATGATCATTATTAATATCTTGTCACATGTAGATCTTGGACGTTGTACGAAATGAATCCGGCATGGCGCCAATGTGGTTTACACTTCATTTACTTTGTTAGATAATGCCTCACCAAAACAAAAATAATGAAACCAGTCTTGTAACTGTGGTGCCTTATGCTGAATGTAAAGCATGTTGGCATAACCATGACCTGTTACTCAATTCAGGCAATACAATATCAGGATATGGTTGCTCATGGAATCTTATTGTATCCTCAGAAAACTTTAGAGAGCCAGGCTAACAACATGACCTTCAACCAGGAAGCTGCTCTGTAATGACTTTGGATGTAGCTGTGGGAAAGCGGTGTCCTTGATAAAAGCGAGGAAGATGAGTCAGATGAGTCAGAGCAGGGTGTCAGAGTGGCAGCATATCTTGTTTGGACAGCAGTTTCCTCAGTTGTAGAACATGTGGAGGTCAGGTTAACTGCTGCTACCCCCAGTGATTAGTGGAAGGAGGGGAGGGGGTTTTTGTCTCTTTGCATGATTCCTCTCCTTTACACTTACTAACTCTAAAAGCTAATTCTGGTTTATTACAGCTTGGGGCTTTGTTTTTGTAAATGTGACCATCAATTCTATTTATAATCATACTAACATCGTATTCACCAAGTTTGGCACTGAGATCTGAGAAGTCAACACTAAAAATAAGTCCTATTGGGTAAGAAACAACAGAAAAATCATGTAAATAAAAACTGGTCAGATGGTGGTTTAGATTCTGGACTAACTTCAGGTTAGTCAAATATATTGGGAAGAGAAAATGCTAATTCTTTTCACTAAACTATCCATTTTTAACTATACTTCAAATAAAGAGGTTCAATCAAAATCTAGCTAAGCTATTTTTTAATGTTTCTTGCCTGGTCAGACTTTGTGGTAGCAAAATTGATGTGTTCCCAGATCTTAGTATGTAATTTTGTGAGAGCAACATTATCAAACCAATAAAAATTATGGTCACAATTTTGAAAAGAGGCCACAAGCTGGATGGACCAGAACTATTCTCCAATGTTTTTGATTAAATTTGGTCTGCTTGAGTTTGAATTTTTTTTTGCACTGACTAGTAATGTTTCCTGGAATAGAAAGATAATTGTTTATCAGAGTTTACAGCACCTTCAGTCAAATTTTTGGCCCCTGTTTGGCTGCTGAACAAGTCTTAATAACAACACCAGCATTATCATCTCATAAAGTTCAATTGTCAGTCAAATCTAATCAAAATCTAACATAAGTACTCAAAGGCCTAATATTAGATTTGAAACAACATTATTCTGTTAGATTTCACATACTTCATGAGTGTAGTTATGTTGTATACACAGTACACTATATTTAAGTATACTAAGAAGTATTCAAACTGAGACACACCATACATCTCCATCTGTCTCCACAGAGTGTGTGGCCACATCCACTCTCCTGTTGTGGAGCCACACGTCATGGAAAGAAGACCCATCACAGCACTTCACCTGCTATTCCCAGCATTCCCTGCTTAGCTGCTGTAATCCAGGGGGCCATGGACAATGTAAACACACACAGTGGATTACACTCAGTGTGTGTCTGCGTGTGTGGGGGAGGTAAAAGGAGATGAAACAGAAGATGACTATTGTCGGTGCAGTGTAGTGCATTTGCAAAAAGACTCTGTGTGTGTGTGTGTGTGTGTATGTGTGTATGGAGGGCCCTCTCACCAGGTAGGCCTATTCATCACTGAAGACGGTCTATGTGCACAGGACTTACTGTAGATCCCCAGCTCACACATACACACAAAGTTGTACACACACACGCACACACACATAACTGTACACGATGAGGCCACCCAAACTTTCTATGAGCTCCTTTTACTTCGGAGAGGATTTTTCTTTTTTTTTTGTGGTTTCACAGATCATCTCTATTCAACAGAGATCGGATGCCTAAAATAGTGGAAAATTTAAATGCTCCGACACACATACACACGGCCCACCCAGGGACAAATGCTTGCTGATAAATGAAACATGCAAATATCCAGTGAGTTCATCCAGCTCTATCCCCCCGTACTGTGTCTCATTCCCATTCATAAGGTCCAATAGTATAAATGTTAAAGGACATGTTATGTATGCTCCATTTGAATGTTAATCTTTGGAAAAGGAACTGTTATTTTGCTGCTGCAACAGAGGGGGGTTGATAGTGGTGGTGGGGTGTATTGGTGAAGATACCTTAAAGCAATTCAAACATGTTAATGATCTTTATTGGACCTGGACAATTAAGTCGCTCATAGCATGACGTGGAAAGATGGGTGTCCTGCTAGTCTTTCCTCTGGCACACACATGCACAAGCAAAAACACACACACACTCTCCACCTCCCTTCGCTTTCTGGACCTCCTTAAGATGTCCTGACCTGGGAGGAGGTAAAAAGAAGGAGGGTGGTTGGATGCAGTGTCCAGTCCTCTGACCAATTCAACTGAAATGGCTTGCAGATGTGGCTCTGCTCGGCTAATAAATTCTTTGTGAACTCAGCAGACTTAGGGGGGGTTGAAAGGGGAGTTGCAGAGCAGGCTGGACCTTTGGGGGCTGTTTGTGTGTGTAAGTTTGGAAGTGCACACAAGTGTGTGTTTGTAAAAGTGTGCGCAATGCTCATGTGTTTGTGTAGTGTCCTTGCATCCATGATCATGTCCATGAACCATTCAGGGTTTTAATGTGCACACATGCCTCATGCACGTGCATGTGTTTGTTCACCCTCGGTCTCAGTAAAACATCAGTCCCAGTGTATAAATGTCTTAAGCTGCTGTCCCCATTGATTTATAGAAATCTATCAAGTAGACCTGTAGAAACAAAGTGGAGAAACACAAAACCCTGTGTGCTAACTGGTGATACAATCCAGGATATTTTTGGTGCAGTTAGCATGTAAAAGGGCTAGTGAGGCCTTAAAGCAAGCACAGCCAGTCTATATGACTTTTTCGAAAAAAGGAATAAAATGTTTATCAAAAAGCTAACATTTAATTCCTTAGCTATATAACATGCTGTTGGTCAAAATAAAACACTGAAGGGTTTTTTATTTTTACTATGGTCTTTCTTTGTCTGGTATGACCCGTAGCTTATGTTAGCTAATGATAGCTAAATTTAGCTGCCATTATCGAGATATTGTTGTCTAACAGACCTCACAAATGATAGCGAGTATACTCCATGACCCCTTTTGTGCTAACAATGTCAGCACGTTAGCTAAACATGCCGAGGGTTACACCACAAAAACTTGTTTTATTTAACCCAATGTTAATACTTTTTATTTTTTGTTGTCATTTTTAAGTTATTCCCAAAGACCTGATGACGTCTTTAAAGCAGGACTAAAGACATTCATGGGAAATGGAGGAAAATTTAATATGCCATTATTCTGTAATTCTTACTTGTGGGCAAAATGGCTGCTGTTTGGCAAAAGTTAAACATCTTGACTTTTTATTTATCTATCTTGTAATTATTAAAGAATTTTTTTTCTGTCTTTCTGTAATATGTATGTCTGTACTTTCAGTATCTCAACAACCATTCCTCCAATCAGCTTCACACTTTGAGCTGAGGACTCTGTTAAATACATTTCCAAGTATGACTTTGTCTGGATGAACTACAATCTATAACTTACTGAGAATGATGAAAGTTTAATGTAGAAATGTTCTTTTTATTTCGAACTGGCACAGCTTTTCTAGCTTTTACAGCATTGATGAAGTGGCCCAGGAAGCTCAAAGACTAAGAGCTCTAATTTCTTGGCACAGCGCAGGGTGGCGGAGCATGGTGCACCCCGCGCAGTGGTAATTTCATCCGGTGCACCACAGTGCGCAGCCAATTTGGTAATTTGGTAGAGGGGGAGGAGTCAACAGATTGGCGCAGTGACAACTTTGTGACAAAACTTTGCGCCGAAGGTGCACTGAAAGCTCGCCAGCTCCGACCTGGTCTATTCTCAGCACAGACAAAGCGCACTCGGCATGGTGGTAATTTGTCTGACCGGTGCGCAGTGCGCACACCTTACCAAAACCCCACAGGCAGGTTTCCAGAGTGTCAGGCACATTTCAGTGCAAAAAATAATCACAGCAACCACTATTTAATGTAACCGTCTGGACCAGCATATACAATTATATCTATATTAATTGTCCCATCACATCTGATGTCAGATCAAAGACGTTTGTCATGCGTAATGGAAACTCAACACGCGATGTCCTCCGCTGAGCTATCTGGACTAGGGTTGCCACCTTTGATTTGTGAAAAAACAGGACACTCGAACAAATGTTTGGGGCGGAGGGCTCGGGCTTGTGACTAGTTGTAACTAATAATTAAAATAACTAATAAATTGTAATTGTAACTGTGCCTTCTTTGCTCTGACAACTTTTTTTGGGCACTTCTTACATCATTGAACCGTTTTTTACAGCGGTCAGCGGTTCTCAGAATATCTGGGCAAACTCAATTGACAATATTAGTAACTTCCTCCCAGGCTGTTTTTGCATCATCAGCCGTAGAGGTCTGTTCGCATTACCATATATTCTTGTTACTGTGAACTTTGACCTCCCGGACCAGCACATCAGTTTCCTCCTGGGAGAAGTTTGGCCACCTGGAGCTGCTGCTGCTGTCTTTGTCCATGGTGGTGGCGAGGTGAAATTGGCACCGCCTCGCCCTCAGCGCATTTAAAGGCAAGGAGAGGCATTCATTTGATTTGTGAAGATTACACTCGGCTGTGTTAAACCCACTCACGACTTCCCCCCCCCCCTTTACCACTTGCGCCGGTGGAAGGGACAGAGGCCTGGGTGTGACGCGCTGTGCCGGACTGTGCCGTTCCTGAAAATTGCAAAGTGCGCTGGCCACACCCCGTTGGTGCAGCGTAGGCGCGGCGCACCTGCCCTGCGCCGCGCTTACGCCTGGTCTACGAAATAAGAGCCCTATATAAGAGCCCTATGTGTGTAAATCATCTAACGTGATGCTACTCAGCAAATCAAATCTGTTCATACTGAATTAGGTCAAAG
>JAPZDZ010000003.1:3718691-3738988 GCA_029783805.1 Acanthurus tennentii
TTTTCCATTTTCTCGCTAGCGAATGCAGACTGCCACCACTGGTTGGTCTGAAAAATTATCTCCTGTACACACACACACAACAGACATGTGTGCTATGATCTTGTATGTATGTTCAAGTGCAGCTTTTTAGCCAAAACACAAGCTACAAGATGTGACGCAACATTTCTACTAGTTCTCTGATGTTGGTTGGGCATGTTAGGGCTCTTATTCCACACTGCAAAACCTCGCTCTGCTTAATCTAATGTCTGACATGTGAGTGTGTTACATCATTTCTATTTGTGTTGATCAAACATTCATTATTCAAAAACACCCTAGCTAAGTGACTTGCACACAACATATTTTTCCAATGACATCTGACTGCTGATAACACTTTCTGGTTATCTTTATGGGGCTCAATGTGAAATAACTTGTTCAGCTGCAAGTAAAGTTGGACAAACAAACAGTTTTTGCCAATTCTAGATTCAGCATCTTGTTTAATGCCTGAAATGGACAAAATGCCAAAGAAAAACAAAAAAAGGAATGGTGAGGAAGGATTTCTACTGATGGACAGATGGGGAGATGATAGAAAAAGAAAAAAAAAGAGTAAAAAACAGATGAAGAGGAAGGAGATACAGGACAGCGGCAGAGAGTGGAAGGATTCAGGGAACATGTGCTGCTGTCAGTCTGTCTTTTAATCCCTTTGGATTTTTTCTGCCTCCCTTTCCCACGTTCTCAGTGTTAATTGATAAACACAGGGAGGGAACGGGAACCCGTGACTAATCATTCTGGCTGCTGCTGTGTGCTGCTGCTGTGTGTGTGCGTGTGTGTGTGTGTGTCTACAGGTCACTGAAGTCTGCAGACCCCACTGGAATGGCAGCGCTAAGAAACTGGCAGCATTTTTCGCTCTACTGCTGTCTCATGCCAGTTTCTTGTAGTCTGGTTTTCCCCAAACTGAACCACAGCAACACACGAGACAAAGTTCTATCTGTTACGTGACTCAGTGAATAACCGTCTGCTTTCACTATAACTGTGATCAAATCAAATAGGTGCAAGCATTAGAGCTTTTAGTTAAACACGTTTGCTTAATGGTTTCTTTTCAAAACTGCATTTGCACTGTACTTGCAATATGGAAGTGGAAAGAATGTAGCAAAAAATCCCTGCTGCATTGCCTTCACAGTTTCTCACATTTACTTTCTGGAATAAAATAGGAGCTTACAGTTTAGTTTAATTGTGTGGCAAAACATTCTTCGTAAAAAAGGTTAGTGAAGATGGGTGTGAAGTCTGTAAATAAAGTCTCTCTGACTAGCTCATTAAACTGTGTATTCAGCAGTATGCAGCTGTGTTCAACAAATGCTAAAGTTTCTCTAACATAACAACTAAATATCCAGAGCTTTTGTTTCTTAACTTGCCTTAACAACATGATAAAATAGCTGCATAAAATGGATTTTCTTTGACTGCTGTTGCATACAGAAAAACCTCGGATCAGCCCCTTAAATAAGGTCATATGTCTCTCTGACACATTGAAACCTGTAAGTATGTGCTGAAAGACAAACGATCAGACTGATCTATGTGTTTTATGGGTTTTCCTCTAGTGTTAGAGGTAATGTTAAACTGGTAAAAAAAAAATAACTGAAACAATACATGATAAATACAAAAGATAATATTAAGGAAAACAGTCTCAACATTATGACTCCGTTCAGTGTTTTATGCCAAACTACTTTTATCGAGAAAAAGAACAGTTTTCCTGGAAAAAGACTGAGATATTACTGGTAGATAATTCTAATTTAAGACACTATTCAGTCCCCATTTACTCTAAAATTGCCCGTTTACTGTACCATACTTGCAATGACACATAACTCAGACTGGTTTTAGTTTTGTTTCCCCCTTGAACACCATCATTTCATCATAATATGGTGTTTTGCTGGGACCTTGTTTTTAGAATGGTCTTACAGATTTTTTTACCCAATTAGCTTAATATTGTTTTTTGTTGGACCTTCTCATCTAATTCTAAGCAAGAACCCAAACATTCATATTTCCCAAAAATCTGTCCCTTTAAAGAGCTCTAGGACAAACATTCCCACATATTAACTGTGAAAGCCGAGACAGTGTGTTTCTGAAGGACATCCAACAACACAAATGTAGATTAGTTTAAGGAATAATCTTATTGTGTTGTGGTCAGGGTCTGCAGTCTCTGCCTCTGCAATGAAAACTAGCCAATCACATGTTAGCATGTCAAACACACCCCTTTCCCTCTTCCTTCACTTTCTCTCACACACACATGCATGGGCTTATAAACTGCCCCATACTTTCGACCACACGGCTCACACCCCCACACACACCCACACACACCTCTCACAGCACTGACTCACCGACATATACTCACTGCTGACTCATAGTCAGGAAATTAGCAGACAAGTTCAATCAAACATTGATTCATTTGATGGATTAGCAAGTGAAACTTAAACAAAGCTTCAAAAAAAAGTTGTTTTCTTCCCTTTTCACATCCCAAACCGTCTGCTTCCTCTTTTCTTATTTAACAATAAAAACTCTGACCACTGAGAACAACGGAAACTCCCAAATGAGAGGGAATTCAGGACTGTTATGCTTTAAAATTTAAATTGTTCAATGTTGACATGGGGACGGATAATTGATGTATTTTGTCTTGAAGTTACAAAATGTGGTGAGTGGTTGTATAACGAAACCAACATAAAAACTGCTCCATTAAGATTAGTTCAGCACAGATGTTTGGACCAACATGAAGCTTGGACCGAGGTCAGCTCAGAGTAAAAGAACTGATGGACTGAGACAAACAGTTGGACTGCAGTGAGGCAGAGTCCAAGAGCCAGGGAAAGAAATAAACTAAAGAATAAGACAGGCAGACAGGAAGAGAGACAGTCAGGATTTCTTCATTAAACTGCTCACTTCTTTATTTTTTTCTTTGGCCTAAAACTCTTTCTGCATCTGCTTGTCAAACATAATCAAGCACCGCACACAGATGTTTTAATAGCAAACATGAAACTAAAACATAACAGAGAGACAGTTATGGCTTCTTTGCATTTTGTCATCTGAACTTTGTTTAAGTTTCATGTTAAGATTTAACCACAACACTATTGATACCATTCCTTGCTTGGACGGCCTGATGACCCAAATTACAAACAAAACATACTCTTTACTTATCTCTAATGGTATCTTACTGTGCATACTCTGGTTTTTGGCTCATTGTATGGAGGTCTTGAGATATTTATTCCAGAGATTGCAGCAGAAAATGAAGTGAGGATGTGAATGGTATTTTATTTGTGGTGATAACAGCACTGAGATTATATATTTTAAAAATCTGATAGCAAGGTCTTTTTAAAGAGCCATGGCCCTTTTTTTCTGTGGCTAATCCACAGCTAAGTTTTTTGTTGAAAATAGGGTAGAAATTTTTTCCAAGTGTTGACAGTGTGTCCTGTGTATCATCCAGAGAAGCTTACTGATACACTGTCTCTGGAGGGCTGGAGAGAAAGATGATGATGTGTGGCTTGTGGAACAGCAAAGTCAGTTGGTCAGTTGTTCCACCACTTTAGTCCAGACTGAAACATCTTAAAAATTATTGGAGGGATCACTATGAAATGCAGCACAGGAAATAAAGGTCTCCAGAGGATGAAGACTACTGCGCTAGTGATCCTCTGACTTTCCTCCAGCATTATTTTGTCCAGAGCTAAATAGATAAGTTTTAACCTCAGCTGCACTTGTGTGTATTGCTAATTAGCAAATGCTCACATAAAATGATGCTTAACAGCAGCATGTAAACATTTGCATTGTCAGCTGTTAGCATTTTAGCTCAAAGCACTGCCGTATCTATGGACAGCCTCATATAGCTAATAATAATAATAATAATATTAATAATAATATCAATAATAATAATAATAATAATAATAAAATCTCTCCCCTGTAATTTGAGTTACCTTACCTTTCAACTAGTTACTTTTTGCCTATTTTAACTTTTGTTAGCATTGTGTTCCCAGGTTGCAGCAATTAACTCGGTTAGAACCATAATGACTGATAGATGACCAAAACTATGAAAATGAGATGTTAAATGAACACAGAATCACAGTTATTCTCCATACTTCTGTATAATTACAGTGTTTCATGAAAAACAAGTTTCTGTTATGTTTTCACTGCTGAGAAGCCTTTATAAAAACAAGAAAGTCAGTGAAATTGAAACTGAGAGACGGACAAACAGGCAGTTAGGGGCCTGGATCTGTGCTGCTTTACAGCTAATTGGAGCAATCATAATAAAAGGCCAGTAAATCCCCACCATTAGCCTGTTAAGGACAGGAAACAGAGGCGGGCTTTTATCGCTGCTTCTCCCCACAGCTGCCCATACCTGCGGCTATGTGTCCACACACACACACACACACACACAAACACACACACTCATATAAATGTACAGTTATACACACCCAAATTTCCTTTCCTGACTGTGCTGCAGTACCTCTAAATCTATTTTTAGTTTCCTGTGTGTTTTTTTTCATTCCTGCATGGTAAACAGTACCTCTGCTTGTAACTAGAAGATTTTTTACTCCCGGGCAGGATGAGGAGCGTCAAGGAGCAGTGGCCCCAGTAATGAGCCTCTCCTTAGGGGTTGCACAGGGGTCTCGGGGGACCTCTCCAACTAGATTCAGGATGCCAACATAGTGGAAAACACACAGCTCTGTACAGGCTGTTGGAAGGTCTCTGTGTTTTGAGTAATCTCTTTTACTCTTTCAGTCTCCTCTCCTCTCTGTTTGACCTGTCATTCCTTTACTTAAAGGGGGAATTCCCTTATTCTACGGCCACGGTAGCTGGCTCTGAATGGGACCGGCTGGGATGAGAGCGCAGGGTGGAGGTTTTGTGAAAGTGTGTGTTAGCGGGGGGGCAGTAATAGCCCAGTGAAAGCCTCTTTTGTAAAACTCCTGCTGTTTGACAGTGGGGCTATCCTCCTAGGACTCATCCTCAGCCCTACCACACCCACCCGGCCTTTAATATGGTAAGGCCTCCTAATGGCTTTAACACTCACCCGACTGCTACAGGACTCCCAGGCAACCAACTAGCTGCCCCCTGGCAACCAACGGGGCTACCAACCCTGCCTTCGTCCATCAAACACACCCCTCCTCCTCGGTAACCAACCAACTCTGCTGCCCCAGCAACTGCTTCTGCCCCACTGAACCCGCCCCGGCAACTTCTTTTGACTCTCAGTCAGTTCAGGTTCATTTCTGATTCTCTTGTTGGAGGAGCTGGGAGGTGGGAACAGAAGGAGGAGAATAGGGATGGGCAGGGATGGACACATAGGGGTTGCATGTTAGGTTAGGAGTTCCCCATTTTAATAAAATACCTTTACTCCAAACTTAAAATGTTAAAAGTGAAAGATTTTGTGCAGAAAGTAAACTCTTTGAGTAACTTTTCTTTAAAAAATCCTTTAGCAGCATCTCAAAATTGAAGACTATCAGTTTGTGTAAAAAAATGATGAGCTTATTTATGCATGCCTGTAAACGTGAACACACACTCAGAGACAAACAGTGAGGAGAAAGCAGTGTCCCTGTCAGTTGGGGGTAGTATACACACACTGGGGCTTGGCTAAATTGAGGCTGGCCTTTCCACTCGGTGCTCCGTACTAGATTTGCATTTGAATCCAATTGTGATTGTGCCTAGATTTATGCCTCTGTGAGTGGTGCCCAGCAGTGCTTTTTTTCTGACTTTCTTTCTCCATTTTATTCTCCTTTTTATCTTCCTTTACTATGCTGTGCTCATTATTGCTCCCCTATTTTCTTCACCTTTGTCCCACACACACACCTCAGTGACCTGTTTGCTAGGGTCCATGCGAAGTGATGCTTCACAAAGTTCTTGGCCATTATTCCGATTATGGTCTTATATATGGTTGTATTATCTATTTATGAAAAATACTCACATTGACATTTTAATTGTGATTCAGATTCATTTTACAGGGCTCATTGGATTTATCTTTGTATTTCAAGACTGTGTATTTCCTGCTCTTGTCTTAAACCACGAGGCATCAATAATATTTTATTAAATCTGAAATGTGTTTATGATGTACAATAGCCCTGTCTAAAGGGGTTTTTACACTCAACTAACTGATAAATCAACTGGACTGATTTAGAAAGTTAAAGCATTTAAAGCGTCTGGCAAAGCACATTCTTTGTTTGCATGTAAGTTTTGGGACATTAATGTGGCAGTTTACAGAATGGTGCAGAGATTCAAAAGCTCACAAACAGTTGTTTTTCTTTTCCCATGAGAAATATCCCTTTTATTTCTTACATTAGGAACTCCACACCTCCGTCTTTATATAGTACATATGGATCCACCTCATCTCCAACCGCCCCTCTGCCACCATCAAAACACAAACTCATCAAACACCTCATCGGCAGCCTTGCTCTCAATGATGCCATGGCTCTTTTCGTCAAACCCCAAGCCAAAAAAAAAGTCGTGTCAGCATTTGAATCATCTTGTAACTTGGCAGGCTAACCTTAACTACCACCATTGGTTTGGACAAAGTAAATGGATAAAACACAGAGAAAAATAAACTTACAGGTTGACAAACATGCTGCCTCATACTGGCTGAGTTTTGTGGTAAAACATTGTCTGGGAAACGGCTCTAGTGTGGCTCTTGGACTTTCAGATCAGCTGGCAATACATTAAGGTTCCCAAATAAGTTCTTGTCATCATGTAGAAAGAAGTGAAACTCAGCCTGTAAAATACCAACACTGCACCAGGATTCTCCTCTGATACCTGTAGTTTCATCTTAGCAAGAATACAGAATTGCTTTCCTTGTTATGTGATGAATGATGAATTGTTAAGATAGCTATGAGATGTAATGGCTGCTGTTTTCTGAGCTGAACTTGCAGCTTCTCAACATGTAGCTGGTTTTCATTGCTGGTTTTAATGCTGATTTCATGCTTCAATCTCAAAAATAAGGGATATTAATAATACATTATTCATTTTTTTCAAAAATAAATTCATTTCTCAAAAGACTCAAGTGAGCAGTAAGCAGAAGTGAGTGAGTGAGGTACAAATAAGCACAAGTATGTTGTAGTTTATTATGACTGCTCTTTAAATGTACTTTAATAACATAATGTTGAAAATCAGCACTGGAGACATGGATATATTTGAACAATGTAGTAACTCCCTTTATAGAGATGAATGGATATATGTGCTTATATGTGGATGGTCCATGTGAAGCAAAACAGTTGAAGGCATGTAGCTGTTGTGCTTGCTGGTAGAAAGAGAAAGCCATTGATAAATATAGCCCAAAACAAAATACAGCAGAAGTGAGTAATGGAATGGCCTAAGCCTGAATTATCACGCATTCCTTCCACGGCAAAATTCGACCACTGGAGACATAAATCCCTCAGCTCTCCTTGACTGATTGACAAGGAGCTCTCCAGCATGAATATTCATAACCACAGTCCCACCAAGCTTTCTCACAGCTAGAAGAAAAGTAAACTTTGCCAGGGGAGAGAGGATCGCTGCTGGCTGCTCACTTCATGTGGAAATGTGGGGCTTCTATTCATCTCCCAGCAAGCATTTCCAAAAAGAATAAGGAAGGGAAGAGTAGTGGGCCCTGGGGGGTTGGGGGCCTTGAGTGAAAGTTGACAAGATTTAAGGATTTGCCTGGCTCAAGCTTTTGTTTCGGTCTGCATTTAAGAGTGAATATACATGATTCTACATCTCTCATTCACGTGAATTAGCAATCGTAAAAACAGAAGCTGTGGATGTAAAAGAGAAGAATTGAGTGTGACCGAACGAGGGAAATATATCTGAGCTAGCTGAGCACACGCAAACAACACAAAACATACAATTACTCGCTTGAGGGGAAAAAAGAAAGAACCAAAAATCAGTATTGAGATTGATGCGTTGAGGCAACGGGTGACAGCTGAAACCCTGGGAATGGGTAGTGCTGCTGGGTGGATGAAGGGTAGGGGGTGATGAGGAGTTGACAGAGGCCTCTTAGCAGTAAAAGACCACTGTGTGTAATCGCTTTTAATTGGAATGTATGGAAGACAAGGCTCTCTGAGGGGATCAGTTTGCCTTCAACCTGCTTAATTATATGGGATCATGTTGGACGGTTGGGTTCGCCGTGACGATGAATTGATACGAGCAGAGGATAAAAAAAAAGGAGAGGAGAGGAATGCTGGCACGACATATTCCCCATATGGAAAACTCATTCAAATACTCCTATAGACATTTACAGTGTGACTGTAAAATGAGATTAAAGACATCAGATTGTGCTTAATGGTTGTTTTTTTAATTTCCTGTGCTATCGCCATCCCTGTAATAGACCTATCAATAACCGTGAAAGGTTTTTATCACATATAATGTTTCTAAGACACTCAACAGTCCATTCCATTGTCACCATATGGTACTTTATGGTGTTCTCCTATGCAGTTACTGTACTGTTCCTATGATATTATGACTTGATGTGCTTTTACAATGTGTCTCGCACATGCAGTGTTGAGTTTATGGTGACCTTATTATAGCTCTCCAGTTCTATCTCCCATGGTTTAACTGTGATATCAGTGTAGGGACTGTAAATGTGTCTGTGGTGTCCAGTGATGAGCCTTCAGTGACTTTATTGAAATTGATTTAGTGGTTTTATCAGCCTCAGGTGACTTTGACTCAGTTGTAGCTGCTGACATTTAAAATTCTTTGGTGATATAACAGCTCTCTAAAATGGATTATAGGATTACTACAGTTCTCATGAGAGCACATTAGACTGTGTATGTGTGCATGTTTTTGTTTGTATTTATCTTACAGACTGTAAGCTGTCCTATAGGAAATATTTAACATTACAAAGCCAGGCTAGCTGTTTCTCCTGCCCCCAGTTGATATGTAAAGCTAGGTCATATTTAATTTATTTAAATTTATTCCTATTATCAATAGTAACGCTGTACTCACCAAGTTCATTCCTGAGCTTTAGGAATGTAGAAGAATTGTCAAAAGAAGTTCAAAAGGGCAAGAAAACAGTCAGACAATCATATTTCCAAGTAAAATAAACCTATTTGAAAAAGAAATCAGAAAAATCTCAGTGAGCAAACTTTTGGTTTTCCAGAAAAAAGAGGAGGTTTAGATTATCTCTCTAAGCAGCTGACTTGTTAACACCTGATCATCTTAACCAGAACTTTCCAGTAATTTCAAAATCACTAGGAAACATTTTTACCAAAATGTTGAGCTTTACCTTTTTAAAAATGTTTGCAGGCTGTTTGCATGCAGATTAAATTACAGACTCTCTTACCAGTAACACGTCAGGACTTATTTTAACTGAAGCAAACCTCAAGCATATACATCTGTAGAGGAGACTGTGGTTTATGTTTGAAAGACTTGTATACACATGAGCTAACTACCAAACATGCATCATGCACTCTAACGCAATGTTATGCACTATATTATCTAACACACATAAACAAAAACACGCCTGCTTACATAACACACCATGCTGGAGTTGCATGTTTCTAAGACTGAAGGAGAAAGAAATATTATTTGGATACAACAGATACACATTGATTCATGCACACACACACACACACACAGAGTGGGGAGCTTTCACTATGGGCTTTGTCTTTAATATGCTGACTGCTTGGTTAAATTAAAGGAATGTAGTGAAACAGGAGCTTGTCCTCCCTCTGTCTCCTCCTTTCTCCTTCTCTATTTTCCTCCCCTCCTTTCTTTCATGTATTGTGGTCTTCCATGTTTCAGGTTTATCGTCTCTTTCCCATCTCCCCATCAGACATTCCTGAGATGAGCACTGTGGTATGAGCATCTCGTGTCCCAGGCTCTTTGTCATGGTGCTGACGGGTTCCGGTCCACCTCAAGGTTGCTGAAGGTTGCCTGGTCAACATGGCGGCTGGTTGGGATTGGTGTTGGTGTAGTCCGGTGACTGCGGCTTAACTCTTTTTCCAGTGGCCTGGCATTGGGCAGTCGGTGAACTCTGAGTGTAAGCATGGAAGAGATTTTGAGGGGGAGCAAAATGTTGATTGGGTCTGGCATCTCAGTCTCTCTCCCATCCCCTCACCCCTACTGCTACCACCTCTCTGCCCTGTAATGATCTCTGTGGCAAGGTGACCCGGTCCTGGCTCCTAGATTCTCGGGACCGACGCCGGTCCACAGCGAGACGCACCGACCACTTTCCCATAGACCCAGCACTTCCAGGCCCATCATTACCATTTAATATCCTATAATATAACCCCCCTCGCCCCACACCGCAAATAAGGCAGGATACTCAATATCCCCCCTCTTTTATTTGGATCTAACCAGTGCATAGCTATACAACGGCTCCCAGTCATTACACGCAGGCCACTAAGTAGAGGCTACCGTGAATTGGATAAATAATCATCAGTGAGGACTGTGCAAGAGAATCAGAAAATCAGAATGAAATGTCGGTTTCATTCAGTGTTGGGAAATAAGGTTCTGGGGTGTTGTTTGCCTTGATAAATCAGAGCTGGATCAATATTATGACATAGTGGTTGGTGGCATGATTTCCCAGGTCGTTTTATTGTTAGTCTGACATCAAGTTAGTAATGTTGATGCTTAGGCTTGACTAGGTACCTACAGTTGACATTGTTCTGTTATGACATTGGTTAAACGTTGGAGATGGTTGATGTCATTTGAAATTCTGATGTACCATAAGTACCATTTCTACCCATAAAGGATAGAAGAAATGAGATTTCTGGCAGACAGACAGAACCCCACATAATCCTTATGACAGGAAACAGACAAAGAAAGATGGAAAAAGCTTGCAGCGAGTTGCAGCAACTGATTGTAAGTTTGATAGTGAGTTTGAGTGTGAGGGCAAAATAACTTACGTTAAGGTTGAGATGTAGAGCTCTTCAACTAGAGACATGAGGACAGAAAACTTGTAACAAGACGGCTTAATCATAAAATGCAATTATAGCACACAAATCATGAAGACAGTCACTAATATTAGTAAAATTATCACTAAGTTTTAAGTTCTTCAGGTGTCTCTATACAATATACATGAGTTTGTCTGTTTTCTTAGTCATCATTCAACCATCATAAATCAACAAATTTCTCTTAAAAGTAAGGTAAACAGGTAAACTTGTATTACAAACACATAAATGGTGCCAGCATCATTTCCCCTCTGACGTGAATGCAACATAACATTAAACATTTTAATCTCAGTCTTGTAATTGTAACTGAAAAGCACTTTGTTGAGTGTGTGTGTGTCTGTGGCGTCATAAATGTCAGAGAGTCTGTCCCAGGTGATATGCTCCTGTTGGAAGACCTGAACTTTATTGTCTGTAGTGACCAGTATAATATGTTTCTGCGTGTCTGAAGTGAGACTGAAACAGTCGGTCAGATAACAGTTGTTAGTTTGAAAATGAATTGGTAATAATAGATGAATCAGTTATGTCATTTGTCAGCATAAAAACACTGCTTTTTTTCTCTGTTTTATATTATGAATTGAATATGTGCAAGTAAACAATCACATCACAAGGTTCATTCATCTGTTCTGGAGCTTTCGACCACATCACATGGCCTTCATTCGAGGATTTTTCATTAAATTATGTCAAATTTCTATCTATTTAAGCAAGTTAAAGACTCTTTGCCCCTTTTGCATAAAAATAAAATGAACATTTTCTTAAGATTTTGGACTTTTCCACAAACTCTTCAGGCTCTTGTAAGCCATTAAAAGGCATTTTTGAAACATTTATAGAAAGAAATACAAAAGTAAATTTACATAACTAATTTAAAATTATCATTGGTTGAGCCCTACTTTACACTGTTGTATATTCGTGTGTTTTCTCCTGTATTCTTGTGTATTTGTCTATGTATCTACAGTATATCTGCATGTGTGTGTGCAAGTGTGAGCACACACAGTTGGGATTCAGAGATAGCTTTTGAGGCGTATTGGGTATCGAGGGGTGAGGAGTTCCTCTGAAGAGCTTCATTCACAGAGGCAGGATACTGATAAGAAGCAGAGCAGAGCCGCCATGAATCCCCCTTCTGTTCACTCCCTCTCACTCTTCTCTCCTCTCCCTCTCTGTCTCTCTCTCTCTCACTCTGGCTCTTTATGTTCCCTGTGAGAAAGTTGTGGAGATGATGAGGGGAGGGGGGGAAGAAGCCCTGCAGGCTCTCAAAGTTTAATTAGTAGGATTTGAATGAAGAAGTAGAAAAAGGGGAAAAAGAAAGAGAGTGGCAGACGGGAAAATCAGAAAAACAAGTCCATCTGCTTCTGTGTGCTATTTTCTATTACTGATTTAAAAGCATATTTATCAAGATTCTGACATGAATGACCTAGTTTTGATTTTTGTCCATATTACAGCGAAAACCTTGATGCTGTGGTATGTTGTTGAGGCAAACACTCATGAATACAAATGAAAAAACGTGAACCGTGTAGAGTAATTGTGAAAGTTTTTATCAGGAATGGTAATTGCTGGTAGAAGCTGCCTCTGCTGTTGCTCCATTATTATTTGTCAGGAAAAGCAGGTGGCACCCTGTGTGATACGTACATGGCTGACCTGCTCCAGGAAGGGTTACTGAGGATGAAAACTGGACCTTTACAGATCAGCTCTGACCTCTGACCTCTCACACTGCACGTAAATTGACTCCTCTGCAGATACATCACAGAGTGATGCAATGCAGTGGGTGAGGGTTATGGAAAATATACAGGAGGTGACTAAGAAGTCATGACTTGTTGCAACATCAGAGTGCATAGCGTGTGTGCGTGTGTGTTTGCATGTGTGTTACTGTGCATCATCATGACAAAATATGCTTCTGGAGCCACCTATTGCAGCAGGAACCTCTACATAAACTATACTTTGCCAGGTGTTTATACTTCTGTGGAAAGAATTTATTACAGCCATGCAAGATTCAGTCACGAGTGAGTAGCTGACATCAAAACAGACCGAGCTGGAGGATGGGTGCGGTTCCTTGGCCCCTTTGAACCCCTGGCCACATTCATGTGAAGTCGTGTTTCACTGTATCCCACTGTATAAATCATTCCTCTCCACTCTTGGACCATCTTGCAATGGGATCACTTCAGCCTTGATGCCAAAACAGAGTGTTTAGTGAAATGGAACACGTCATGAGAGAAGTCCGTTTGGATGCATTCATGTAACTTTACGGTTGTGTAGTTGAGCTCAAATCAGAGGGTGAGTAACTATGTCATAATGTAGTATTTATTGCTAAATACTAATGGGTTGGAACATCAATGGCAGTGTCAGGAGTCACATTTTGGTGTGTTTTGTTCTGTTTTTTCATTCATTTTTTTAGTAGCACTAAATTCCCTCAGCACCTCAGTTTAGACAAACAGTATATAATTTTCTATAATTTGTGCGACAGGAGGTCTCTCTATCAAACAATAAAGACAATAGATGTAGTTTGATGATGTGATGAAGTATCATGGGATCATGGGATTTCTTTATTTCATTGTTTAAAAGCCACCATTGCAGATTAAAATCTATCAACTGACTCAAACTCAACTCAAAATTACAATGTTAGCTTGAATTAAATAACAGACTTCTTTGCATTTAAACATTGTTGATAATAATTTGGAAAATGTAAGTACCCAACTAGATAAAATAGTATCTCAACACAGTCAAAGAAATGTTAGATATTATAAGTTTAATTGACCCGTCCATCCATCATCTGTATCCACTTATTCTTCACAGGGTTGTGGGGGAACTGAAGCTGATCCCAGCTGGCACTGGGCGAGCAGCGGGAGACACACTGAAAAGGTCACCAGTTCATCACAGGGATGACACAAAGATACAAATAACCAGTGAAGGGGACATCTACATGCAATTAAGAGTCGTCAGCCTACCTTACATGTCTTTGAACTGTGGGTAGAGGCCAGAACAACCAGAGGAAAGTCACACAGACACGGGCAGAACATACAAACTCCACACAGAAGGGGACGACAGTGGAAACTACTGCACCACCATGCCAGACCTTTCAATAACTCTTCCAGGTCAGTTTAGTCTTAACAGTTTAACTGACAATTCATCTCTTTTCAGTACTTTTGTATCAGGTGACACTTTACTCAGTGTTCACACTTAAATTGACGAGTCAACTTCATTGATTGTTTACATTTAAACTTAAACTAAAACTGCTGTCTGCCTTTCCATTGTAACTAACATCCAACTTCTCTCTGAAACCATTTTTTTTTTAGCCACCTTTCCTTCTTTTTGCATTTCAGCAGCTTCATTTGCGTTTTTTTCCCAAGCAAGCTTTCGCCTTCTGCAGTTGCATCTTAATCGGTGTACGTGACTGTGTGTGTGTGTGTGTGTGAGTGTGTGTCTCTCAAAGACTATACATAGAGTTGGGTGATTCATTGGTATTCATGAGCGTAATAAAACTGTCTGCTGTGAAATGTGAACCAAATGAGTTTTCAAATGACAAATCCTTTGTCATTGCGCTTATTTCTGTGATTTTAAATGTACGAGGAAGAATTTCAAAACATCCATTAGGAGTTTTACTACAATTCTTTGGTCATGAAACATCTGCTGCAATACTTTGTCATGAATACTTCACTGACAATATTTTGTCATCTGAAGCATCTCCATAGCAACAGTGTAATCATCATCCCAGCCCTTAAGTCATGGGAATAGTCTGGTCCAAGTCTTGGTTTGGCTTAAAAAAGGGCCAGAGTGACTGTGTTGTCTCTGTTATTTGAGCTGTTAAGAGATCTAGCGTGTGTGTGTGAGTATGTATGAGTCTAACTGTGTGTTCACCATTGTTCAGTATATCTTTCCATCCTGCACCTGCACCAAGGACATCACCTTACCTTGAAAGGACCTCTCAATTCACACAGAGCATACGTAACCCTAGCCACACATTACACAAATGCAAACACACTGAACATACACCAGAAAAAAATGCACATATCTGTCTGGGGTCCACTCAATGTTGGACATTTGAGGAGCTGGAATCCCCTAAGCTGCAAGGACGGGGTCAAGCATAGTCTTAAAGGAGGTCACAGCTGCTAAAACACACAGCAAACAAAATTAGTCCTGTTTGTTTTTGAAGAAAGTCTATATTACCCACAGTCAAATAAACTTCATTCAATCTCCCTGACCCCCCTGGACTCTCAATCAACCCGCAGCCTTGGTCAGCACATTTCCACCCCATGCCGAGGCAATCTAAAGCCTGGTCTGTGTCAGTTCTGCCTGGCCTAGCTCTTGCCTTACATAAGCATGATGACCTGCCCCCCTGCCCCCACTCAGTCTGCCCTCCGTCTCTCCCTTTGCTTTAATCAACACATGCATGGCTAAACTCAGCTCACGGTGACTGGCAGGCTTCTGGATGCTTTATTTGCCACTTAGCATTTTTACTGGTTGACTTGCTAGCTAGTTACTGCTATTTAATGAGCTAACCTGCTCACTGATGGGAAGACCAGCTTTATTTATTGATTAATTGAATGGGCAACCCTTTTGATTAGCTGACATGTGGCTGATTAGCTAACAAGTTAGCTTTTGCAATGACAGAATGGTTGACTGGTCTTTTGGCTTCTGAACCACCTGGCTGATGACTAGCTAGCTAGTTGTTGGAAACTTAATAAGCTGAAAGACCCAATAGTTTAATGAACAACAGGCGTTGTGACTGTTTCCATAGCTGTTTGACTGATTAGTTAACTGTTTGAATTCCTCAACATCTAATAGGTCGCTAACTGGTGGGCATACTCAGACCAATATTGTAACCAGCTGCCTGACTGACTGTTTGACAAGCTGTGACCTCCTCACAGAGAGGCTCCAGCCTCATTTAGTCTCATTAGTACCAAGTCTCTGGCTCCCAGACAGGGACAGCACTGCAGCTCGCTGGGGGAGGAAGGTGTGTATATGTGTGTAAGTGTGTGTATGTGTGTGACTGAGAAGTCCTGGTGCCGGAACATGGCGTGTCTTGTCTGTCATCGACGCACAGATGTCCAGCAGATTACATCACACTGACCGCACCCTGATCTCCCTCACATCTCTTATCCCCTACCACTGACCCCCTTCTCCCACCGCCCTATTCTGAACCTTCGTCACCCCTTCCCGTCCACACAGTCACAATCCTTTTGACCCACGTAGACAATGCGTTCTGATTTATGTCTCTCACTAGTGCTTTCCCATAGCCTCCCCTTGCCTGATGACTTCATCTCCCATCACACCTCACCTCATCTTCATTAGGCTGCAAGGCTTCATAGCCCATAATACACTGGAGTATGTGTTGCCAGGGCTGACCGGGGCAGGGTCGAGATGGAAGTCCTCAATCCTAATTTAAGTAGGCAGGTTGACTAAGAACACATTCTTTTTCACTGTAATAGGCGAGAGGGGAAAGGAGAGATTACACATTTCAAAAATCTGTTGTTGGGTAGAATCACCATTGGAGAGTCTCAATACAGCAGTTGAATATGTCCTCTAAAATAAAGGAGATGACTCAATAAAGACATATCTCAACACTGACAACAACAATGACAAAATATTTAACTCCAACTCAAACACAAAGAAAGAATTTAAGCCTGACTTAATCCTACAAAGTTTGAAGTAAATTTATAATGTAATTTCAGTAAAGAACTGGTAGTACAGAATTAGAGAACTGTCAAACCTGATAGAAACATTTAGATTGATCACTTCTGTCCATATTTTCCAAACCAGAAAGTCAACTGTTAGGCTCAACTCACAAATATATCATCAGTACTATGAGCTTACTACCTCCTTCCCCCTTCATCTGTGACTTGGACGTCCCAGGAGACCTGAAAGGAAAAAGGAGGTCTTGGAGGAGTTGGATGTGGAGGAAGAGAAAGAGGCCAAGAGCGTAGCTGATGGTCCCTAAGCTAAAAGGTCGTCCAGTTACATCTTGTTCTGTTTGTTGTCATGTAGCGAGGTGATGTCACGATTAAGTGTAGGGCCACTAAATGAACACTGATGGAAAACTTTGGATCTCCCTCAAGGGATGAAGATCATAGCGGGGATAGAGATCCAGTGTCTAAAAAACAATTTGTTGTTGAATCCTTTCATTGGTTTCTACCCCTGCTGTGACGTCCTGCTGAGTGTCCATTGCAAAGTCATCCGAGTTTTCTGATCTCGTAAAAGACTTACTTACACGCACAAAGCTGAATATGAGTGTACAAGAAGTGTTTCATTTTGTAGAACTAACCTTTATCCTGATGCCAAACCTTCTCCATTGCAACCCTTCTGAAACATCTTCCTGCAGGACAGTGCTGTCTCTTTGGAACTAGCACAGCTTCCATCCTGACAGCAACAGTCCTTGTACTCTAATAAGTCCCATAAGTTTGCAAATGAGAATTCAGCTCTACACCTCCCTTCTGCAACTGTCTAAAAAGTCTGCAACTGTCTGAAAGGCTTTTCCCATTTTGCACAGGACAGATAAAAACATCAATACATTAATGTAGCTAACACCTTAAATAATATAAAACCATTAAAACTGACAACCAAAAATTTAGAAACAAATCAGAATGTTGTAAAGAGAATTTAAGACCCCCCCATGGCCTTCTTCCTCTCACATACAATATAAAGTCTTTGTTCATGTTTGTTGCCTATTGGATGAGTAATGGGTGTTAAATTAGCAGAGGGAAGACCATTTCCCATGACATGTAACGCCAAATCTGTTCCAGCTTACAGTGGATGACTGATGGGTCCTAAATCAGCGTGGAGTCCTTTTGAGCCATAGTTTCAGTTGCCTGGAAGGTCCAAATGTCCTACAATGCACAGAGCGATCTAATGCTGGTCCCATGTTTATCCCGCTTACACCCATCCTCTGTCCTCTGTACTGACCTCAGGACTGCTCTCTGCTTTTCAGTGTCGCCCTAACAGCCAAGCATACTCTCCGTCTTTCTCCCTTTCTCATCCCCGCATTCTAACACAATACGGTCATGTCCGGCCAATGAATCGATGGCTCTGTTCCGGGCCATGAATGGACGAGAACGACAGAGAGAGAATAGAGAAGAGAGGAGAAAAGGAGCAGTTTATGTGCAGAGGGGTTGTTGCGATGAAATAAATGGATGTAATGGACTTGTGCAGATGGAAGACAGCGGAGGTCAGGGAGAGTTGGGCAGAAAGATGAAGACAATAACTGTGCTGCACCCCACAGGGGTTTCTGGGGAAAGGTCAGAGGTTGCCATGCTTGGGCGACATTCATATCCGAAGCCCTGTTGGCTCTTAAACTCTGAACGCTGGTACCAGCCTTTATTGCCCCAGACGTCCTCTCTCATAACCCCCTGCATTCTCTCTCTCTCTTTCATTTTCATTCTACACATTAAAGCTCCTGTGTGTATATCCTCATGTAGATGTGTATATCAATGTTTATATCTATTCAACCACCTAGAATCTCAGGCAAAGACACCATACATTACAATACAAGAAAGTCCCGGGCAGTATATATATATGTGTGTAAATGCTTTAGATGCATGTGTGTGTGTGTTTGTGTGACTGCTGTGTTATATCTCCACAGCTCCAGCAGGTTTATATTGCCAGTGCAACCGGAGCCCGTCAGACAAGAGGGCCCATGTCTACGCCATGCCAGTCACGCGGAACAGGGAAGTAAACTGGGGGAGAGCCCATATAACTAACACACAGGGGGGCTTTTGAATTACAGTCTTGGTCTTTGACGAAGGTCTGTGTTGGGTTAAGTGCTGGTTTGCAGTCTGGTCAGGGGAGGATCGTAAAATGTGAGGATGTTAACCTAAAAACCTTAAACTGCCCTTTCAAATATTTTTAAATTACTTAAATTATTAGTTCCAAGGAGATGAAATGAAATTTTAATAATCTCTGGGAGTAAAACTGGATCCATGTAGTAAATTTAAGGTATGTAGAGAAAAATATAATAAATAAAGAGCAAATCATGGTGGTGTAACATAACACAACCATCTATTATAGCATGAGAAAGTAGCATAAGTATAAAATATATTTGCTATGATTTGTAAGCTGTATAAAATAATAGTAACCCTACTGTGAAAAGAAAAAACAAACAAAAGTATGTTTGAGAATAAATGTGTGTCTGATGTTATGACCTTCCAACTGTGGTACTTCTTTGAAGTCACAACTTTGATTTTACTTACATATTTTTTTTTATGTACAAAAGAGGTAAAGGTCCTTTTTTTAATGGTTACTGCAATACTCTACTTCAACTCAAATGTTACAGTTTTTTGCTACACTAATTTTTTAGACAAGTACAGATATACTGCTTAAATTTAACAACATAGCAGTTTATGAAATGGTTTAACTTTCTAATCTTTGACAACAGTTAAATCTTACAAATAATTTCATGATTAATTTTTATCTACTAGAGAATACTATCACATTCAGAGGGGCCATTCTCTGCACTAAGTAATTTTACTTATGATACTTGATGTAGTATTTTGATGAAATAACACTTAAAAACTCCTCCTTATCTCCAGGAATTATCCCATATTTTACCGTTTCCCACTTTTCTACCGTTTACAATTTACTGCAAATCCCTCTGTTTTAAATCTTTCTAAATAATAAAAAAAAGAGCTGGGCAACATTAAGGCCATTATAATTGTTTGTTTCAGTTTTCTTCAGTACAGCAGGTGGCAGTGTGTAAATAATTAGCTGCAACATCTCGTGACATGAAGTCATTCAATAAACAGCATCCGCCAATAAAAGAAAAAAAAGAAGAAAAATGAGAAGAAACTATAAACGTGAGAAGGACTAAGTGTCTGCCAAAAAGGCTTGAAGTTTGTGCAAGTATTTCCCCAAATGGGAGGAGGCTTACTGGTACTAGATGAAGAGTAACATGAACCAAAGTAATGTGGTTTTTGTTTTTTCTTTGTTTTATTCATATTTTAAGCATATCACAAAGGAAAAAAACATTTGTAAGATAGAGTTTTCTGGAGAATTTGTGAGCTCTTTTATTCACATAATGCAGGAATGTTCACAGCACTCCCTTGAAATATCTAATTCCTCCCTCCTATTTGTGGACTGATTTAAAGTAGGAATTAGTTGACCCACATTGCTCCAGTTGCTCTGATGTTTTAGAGCAAGTGGGTTCCTGGTGATAATTAAAGGGCACACTGTGAATCCTTGTCAAAATGTTATAGTAATATGGACAGTGGAAAAAGTCACTGATTTTCAAAACCTAATGTAGACAGTTGTGCTTTTGTTATGGTAGTGATTTCAGTGCATTACTTGTACTTGTTTCAGTGTACTTTTTAAGAGTAATATTACTCTTAATTCAGGAATCTGATTCTACCAATAAAAAATGTTTAAAACCTGGATCTATAATAATAATAATAATAATAATGATAATGATAATGATAATGATAATGATAATGATAATAATAATAATAATAATAATAATAA
>JAPZDZ010000003.1:3819049-3834674 GCA_029783805.1 Acanthurus tennentii
GACTCAGGGCTGTGAAAACAGTTTGTTAGCGTGTGTGTCTGTGTGTCCGTATGTATGTGTGTGTGTATGTGTGTCTGTGTGTGTGTGTGTGTGTGTGTGTGTGTTGGGGGGGGGGGGGGGTGTTAAAGGCTTCTCCCATCTATGCTATGAAACTGTTTACTTTCACTTTAATTATATGAAGAAATTATAACTCATTAAGGAAAGGAAGATTTCACTTAAATCTCTGTAATCTTCTACATCATCACTAAATCAACAAAAGCAAAACCTGGGGGAAACTTGATCAAACTGACAGTCTGAGCATTATCTGAGTTTAATGGGGGGTTTGTGGGACAAAAATGATTAACAACCTCTGCTCTCAACTTTCTTATCTGGCAGGCTGCCATCCATCTGGCACCCATGTAGGCTAAAACAAAGTCCAAAAAGCATGTGCTATTACTACTTGACCCCAGGTCTGGGCTTAGCATGCCAAAACAATACCAGGACGAGCCGAGCTTCCCAGTGCAGCAGCGGAACACAAATAGTAACTTCTAGAAGCCGCCACTACAGAGGAGAGGGGAAGCTGAAGGAGGAGGAAAAACAGCAGGACGAAGAAGAGGTGGAAATGGGTGGTGGCCAGGAAGTGGGACTCTTCCTGTCCTAATCACAAGTCAGAGAGTGTTTCCTTTCATTGTAGGAGCTCCACATCCATTAGCCAGTAAGACCCCTACATGCACACATACACACAAACACCACTACATACACATCCTTATAAAGAAAAAGTTCATCTTTTACAGACACATCATATATGAATGTTAACACTGCCAAACTTCATATGTGGATTTCTTGATTGACATACTGAGCCACATACTCATATTCCCACATACATGTATTACAGGTACGCCGATCCCAATTGGCAGCGCTTTGCACTGCCCCTCTAGCTCTGTTCTGATTAACACTTCATTATGAAATCCTGAGGACACAGTAAATATTTGCTGGGGCCCTTATCAGCCTGCCTTATCTTGGCGTGAACTCCGGGCACCACATGACTCCTGGGCTCCTTATTTTCTTACAGCCTTTGCTACCACTGATAATTTAACAAAATAGCCTAAAGTTTTTCTTTGAAAGAGTCCTGGATATGGCACCACAACAAGAGTAGCTTTAGACTAAAATGTAGGCCAGGGCTTTTATTTGGTCTAGACATGACTGAATATGACACGGGATGTCTGTAGTTTGCCCTGCAACAGGCTGCTTAGTTGCAAAATTCACCACTGTCCCTAATTTACCCAAATAAGTGACAAACAGTAAAACACATTTGCGGCTACACAGTTTATCAGTTTTAAGTAATGGCTGTTATTTAGTTTTGAGACTGATATATCTATCTCAGCCTGTCTGACCTAAGCTCACAGTAGTATCACTTACAATAAAGGGTTTTTACACGGTTTATTATCAGCATATAGGATCATTCATATGTGACTGAAGCACATTGATTGTCAGGCCAGTGAACAGTCACTTCAGCTGTTTCCCTACAGAACACACAGTTTAAAACTCATAAACTCCTCAATCTCAGTAGTGGAAAATAAATGTAACCAAGTAGTGTATTCAAGTAGAATTTTGAGGTACTTGTGCTGTTTTTAAGTATTACCATTTTCTATTACTATACATATCTTCTCTTAGAGGAAGATATCACATTTTTCACCTCTAAATATTTATTTGGCTGCTACAGTTGAATAAGTATTTCTCATAAAAGCATACATGATAAACTTAAACGGGATTTTAACATTGTTGGATGGTAACTGCTTACAAAACAGCATTTGGAGCCTGGAGAACTGCTAGCCATGAGTTGCTAGCAGTTCCCATATAGAGACATTTACCCTGCTCTCATGGTTTCCCCGAAACACCTATTTGAATCTCATAGATGTAAAATAATCCAATATAATATAGGCCTATTATACAGAAATTGTCGGTTTCCTTTGGCCCCTCATATTTGGGCCCAACTCCTTGATTAGGAGGCACTGGGCTACAATTTAATTTGTGGAAGTTCAGAAGTTTTACCTTGACAGAAGTGACATCAGTAGAATACTATCATTCATAAGGATACATAAGAAGCACTACTTCTCCACTTCTGCCACCACAAGTTAATCTCCATACACTTCTCTCTGATGATCGCCACACTGTATCACATAGTAACAGATTCAATTTTTTTCCAAATGAATACAGACAGACTTTTAGACTGAGTCACTAACATACTTTTAACCAACTCTCCTGTTGCTCGGAGCTCCTATACAATTTCCATTTTTCAACTCCCCAGCCCAAGTCCTCAGATGGTGCAGGCATACATACTGCTCATTGCACTCTAAGTATAGTAGAACATTACAGATTATGTAATTAAACATTGTTTATTCCAGATGAGCACTTTGTGTGATTTTCTTGCTTATGTTTAAACTGAGCTCTTACAATCAGATTTTTTCTGTGCCATGGCCTACCTACAGTTCTGTCAGCCTTTTATTGTTAAGCAGAAGACAGGAATTCAGGGTCATGCCTTCCTCTGGAAACTAACTACTCAGTGCTTTTACTGTATACCAGTGACATGGGGCCAATGCTTGCTGCACAAGGCTCGACAGAGGGCCCCAAGCCAAGTAATGTCACAGGGCAGCTGGGGCTTGACTGAGACCAGGACAAACCCTGTCCCTCCTGCCTCCAGACTTTCTCTACTGGAGGAGAAAGACAGCGGTTATGCTGTAACATGTGAGGGCAACACAAGAGCCAGCACTGTCACTGAACCGTCACTTTCTCTGCAGCTCAGCTTCTGAACACTCACAGTTCATGTTTTCTGATTTGGTGTCCAGATGTCACACCTGTTGCACCTTACACTAAAATATATATTTAATGAAACAGCCTGACAGTCTGAAGCTTTTCAAAAAGATTTTTATTGGGAGAACTACAAAAAATGTACAGTACAAAGTTAACAGTCTCACACTCAATTTGTAGTGAACTGACTCCCCCGAAAAAAAATATTACAACTTTCGTTGTCTTTTTGTCCGTTTTTTGTTACATTCAAAAAGCTTTACTTCTGATAAAGTAGTCAAAAGTACATAGTGCGCTTCCCCCTGTACCTACTATGTACAAACCAAACGTGTTCATCCACTTCCCTCTCCAGCAAACTCGAGACTCAGACTGATTACAATAAAAAAAAAAAAAACTGAGCAAAAGAGAATCAAAATAAAAGGAATGGGGACTGAGAAAGGTTACGGTTGTTTTTGTCAGAGTGTCTGAGTGGTAACAACCTTTAAAAAAAAAAAAAAGTTTCAGAATCCAACACTACATTCAGTTCAACGTGTGTATAAAAGATGCCATGTAGGAAAAATACTTTATTTGGTTAATTTAAGGCATGTCAAGATGGTGAACCCCATAGGCACTACACAATAATACTGGGGCACAAGGGATTGCTACATTCTTAGCACGTGGCTGGAATCACAGTGTGACCTCGTGCAAACAGAGAGAAAACAAAAATACTTTTTGGTTAATTTATTGACTTGGGTTCTTTGTCACTGAAGTCTGATCTAAATCAACAAAAGGAGTAAGGTTTGGACGGTCTGTACAACCACTCTGTTTATACATTCTACAGAAACATCTAAATAGGGATCCTCAAAAAAAAAAAAGCCTTCTACAGCACTGACACACAACCTCAGGAGCAAACAGCAATCACGCAAACTTTTTTTTAATAAACGTAAACAAGGAAACAAAATTAATGAAATAAATATCACATACGTTCTCTTAAATTAAGATTTTTTTTTACTCATTTACAATAAAAATAACCAAGTGAAGTTACAAAAAAAGGAGAAAAAACAATATATATTACTGTGAAAAGAACATACACTCCACTTTATGCAGATTAATAATGGCGATCATAATTTAAACATAAAAGAATATAGATCTATTGCTTCATCATACTTGATAAATACAGTATGGACACAAATTACCAATGTAGCCTATACTTTTTTCACAAGATAATAAATAAGTTAAATAGTCCATAGCCAGTTATGCACAGCTATGTAAATCACTCAAAACAGCTAAAAAAATATATATTCAACCATCAGCAGTGATTTCCCCAAACAAACCCAACTCAAGAGTGCTTTTTAACCAAGCAACAAACTAGACTAACCAAACGAACCACTGGGTGGCGCTGGGAGAAGACAGATCTGGAATGGAAGTTGAAGCTTTCAGAGAGGAAAGGAAAAAAAAACACACTTTGATAAAGAAAAAAAAATGTTACTTTGAGTCAAGGCATATTCTTGGCAGGATGGGAGGAAATCTGAAAACCGCTTACTGTCTCTTCTTCGCGTCAAGTCATGTTACCCACACATCTAATCCCAGGAAAAGTGTGGCTTGCCTGATAGAGCAAAGGGGAGAGTGGGCTGCCATGAGCCCTTGGGCAAGGCACTGATGGAATGCCTTCTGTTCGCTATCTAAGTTTTAATACAGCTATATTACATACAAGGAAAAAAAAAAACTAAACTAATGCCAGGTCAAGGACACTTTAAACTGTTTGAAGCTTTATTGATCCCTGTGGGTGAAATTCTCTTCTCTTGCCCCCCTCCAGGGAGGTCAGAGTAGGGTCAGCACCCCTGGAGCTGCTAGGGATTCACTGTCTTGCTCAAAGGCACTTCGGCAGGGTGGCTGCTGCTGAAATGGGGCAGAGGGCCGGGGGGTAAGGGGGTGTATGGGTGGTTTAACCGGGATCCTCTGCTTGAAGGACAGTCTACCTCACTCGCTGACACCCCTTGAGTCCTCGTCCACCCTGCCTGAACGGTCCATAAATCCATATGAAAACAAAACATGATTAGTCATCTGAAATCGACAGCCTGCTGAAGATTGGCAAACGTTTTCCAGCGTCCAGACTCGGGGACTCGGAGCCGCTGAGGCTCCCGGAAGAGCTGAGGGACCCGCTCGCATAGCTCTCCCGGTCAGAGAGCGAGTCTGGCGGGCTGGGAGGAGGCTCGAACACCGGCGACTCGTTGTAGCGGCGCAGCACCTGCAAGTGGCTCATGTTATAGGTCGGAGGGGAGGGCGGGCATGCGCTGCTCTGCATGTTCCCGTAGTAGGCACCGGTGGAGTGGTTGTTGGCGTAACCGCTTGGGGTGTGCACAGCCAAGGGGGCCAGTAAGGCTTTTAAGTTCTGTTCGGGGAAAGAGAAGGCACTGTTGATGCAGGAGTTAGGGGAGAGCACTTCCTCGTAGAAGCTGGTGGCGGATGTGCAGGAGGAGGCGGTGGTTGGGGGCGGTGGGGTCCGGGACGTGGGGCTGTCGAGCAGAGGGGACTCGAGTCCGTGGTGGATGGAGAAGCCGGAGAAGCTGAGGCTGTGGTGAAGCTTTGGTCTGTCCCTCAGGGTGTAGCCGAGCTGCTGCGGCGGCAGGACCTCCCTGTGGCCGTAGCCACACAGCTCGCGGGCCGATCTGGCCTCCCCCGCCTGCACGTTGGCGTTAGCGGCGGGAGCGGGCCGGCGCTCGTCGGCGTTGTGGATAAAGTGACACCGGGGACCGTATGGGCAGAAACCGATGGTGTGGAAGGTGCGGCACGGCTCCGTTTTGTATTTAGGGTGGCGGGACAAGCTCCTCAACTCGTGGTAGCCGTGAGCGAACTGACATTTTTCCCCGTACTTGCACGACCCGTTCTCCTCGAAAGGCCGGCACAGCTCGGTCTTGTAGCGGGTGGAGTTAATCTGAGAGCCGGGCTTCTGCTGCAGCACACCCCGGTCTCCGTTCTCGCTGTAAGCGCGGTCGCGGAATTTGTTCTCCTTGTTCATTAGGGCCGTGGCGCTGTTGTTGCTGCTCGGTGTGTTCTCCTTCAGGCTGCTGTAGGAGCCCATTGAGTACTTGTTACCGTTGTTAATCGCCTCCACGTTGCTCGTTGAGTTTCTGCGGAAAAATCCCGGCGTGAAGGAGCTACCGGAGGCCGGAGTCGTGACCGGAGCCCCCACCGCCTTCTTGTCCAGCATGCTGTTGATGTGGAGGGCGTTCATGTTCATGCTTTTATCTTGCTGTAGGAGAGAAAAAACAAGGGTTAGTAATGCACTTAAGGCACCAATTCTGCCCACATGACGTGTTTAAGGACAACTGTGTTTGTCTGCAACGTTACAACTTGTTGCAGCTGAACACATGCTAACTCGACCTAAGTTTGAGCGAGTTAACATAAAGTCGACTACGCTCAAATGCTTCGCTCTGAATGCCAAACGAAACATTCCGCATATTTTATCAAAAAGTTTACCTTGCAAAGCATGTCCATGTCGTAGAAAGCAGACAAGACGGTCGCAGACATCTCTTTTCCCCAAGTTTGCTGCCGCACTCCCTCTTTCATGGAGGACCGACCAGGATCCTTGAATGCGACGAGCGGTAGTTTGTGCCACGACTGGTTTTGGTTGTGGAAAAGTTGCTTTAAAAGTTTATGTGCAGTTCAAGTCCGTAGAAGAAGAAGAAGAAGAAGGAGAAGGAAAAAAAAGAGGGGGATAGATTTATATTGTTGAGTTGTATGTGGCTTTATTTTCCTCCCCTCGAGAAGCGCTGAGCCAGAGAGCTTCACTGTGCACTCTAGCCTTTTTGCATGGGTATAAATGCCTGGCGGTGGCCGGGGAGGGGCGAAGCGAAGTCGGTGCAAACTTTTGCGAGGGAGCCGCCTCCTCCCTTCCTCTCTGAAAAAACTCCCATTCACCGGTTGGCCGCCTATTCTTCAACACCACGCCTTGAAATCCAACCCTGGTGCGCCCCCCCTCATCCCCACCCCTAACCTCCTCACACCACTCAAAACTTTTTTTTTTTTTCTTTTAATCACACAACCAATTTTGTGGAAGTTGGTTTTGCTTTTTGTGGTCGACTCTCGCTGAGAAAGAACGTAGAACAATCAGCGGATGTCTACTATGCGTGGAAGCTGTTCCTCCAGCAAAAAAAAAAAAAAAAAAAAAAAAAAAAAAAAAAAATCATATAAACACTCACACTTTGGTCCCAAGCAGTGTGTTGTGGGCTGGGTGCCTCGCTCTGACTCTTCATGGCTTAATTTAAATTAATGGGAAATGGTCCCTCAGACAACCCCCTTTACACCCCAGCAGAGTTGTTAAGTTTTTGCCTGGAACCTACCAGTGACAAGGCCACCCCTCTCGCTTGTGGACCACCACACTTGGAAGCTGACACATGTATTTGTAATGGAAGGAAACTTTGCCTCTCCCTCTCTCTCCCTGTGGATGGGGTAAGACCACAAGTATGAGCGGAGAGGAGTCCAGGCAGAGTGCAGTACAATTTTTAGCCTCGGCTGGTTGCATAATCGACTTCCACAGTGCAACAGCAGCCTATTCCAGTCTACTACACATTTAATGCTCACTGTGCTCACATGACCTACTTTTGTATTGTCTCAAAACTAAACTTCAGAAGGTGGAAGTCACCTTTAGTTTAGAAAATCTGTCATTCTTAAAGGACAGCCTGTTGAGTCATTATAAACACAAAATGGATTTACTTTGGTTAAATCTTTTTTGCAGCTCTCTTCTAAGTTCCTTTCTGACTTGTTTTTCCAATCTCAGAGCCCAGACTGCAGGAATGTGGTTTTACTGTGATACAGCAGAACAACACTGCCCCCTTGAGAGCAAAATGGGAACTGACTGGGAGAGACTGGGGCGCCACCTGCTGAGCAGAGATGGAGCATTGTTTTAAAATACATTCAGGACCATTTGCCTGTAATAAAATCATACTTTTACTATAAAATTGTCCTTTGTGTCTTTTCTATTCACCGAGAGGATAAAGCTTAGTTCCAGGCACAGAGAAGCATTCATGTTCAGGGATGTTTTGGTCATTTTAACAAAGCCACTCAGCCACCGCAGGCCCTCCTTTGTAGTCAAAAGAGTGCAGTGTGGTTGCAATAAGCTGCTCCTGTCTCAGCATGATGTAACCTTCCCAGGATGGCAGAATGTTCACATGAAATGTCAAACTACTCAACTCTGCTTTTGGAGTCAGGTCAAGTTGAAAAAAGAAAAAAAAAAACACAGTGGAAAGATTGCAAAGTTGGCAGCAGAGGATGGGGCTCTATATCAGGGCTCCACAAGGCAGATATTCTGGTCAGGAGGGTGTAAAAACTTTGTGCAGCACATATCACCAGAAATTACCGGTTTCTGCGACACTGGTAACCATTAAGTCTTTCCATATAGGACTGTAATCTGAAGAGTGGTTATAAAAAATGATTTTTTTTTTTTCTGTGACATCACTTAATATTCTCTTAAGTCCTGAATGGTTTGGTTGGAGAGGATAGGGAGGTTAAAAAAAAAAGAAGGGAAAATAGCAACAAGCGAAAAACAAGTGACATAAGAGCTTGGAATCTACTACTACCAACCCTAAAATTAGGCTGAGGGCTGCCCCAGGACTATTTGCGCTTTGCAAGTTGTGATAAATAGTTTAATGTGAAGGACAGACACGACCGGGCTCCTGAGAAATCCCTCGAACACGTCCTCGTCCGCAGAAACCACCTTCCCATCACACAGCTCTGTTTTTATTGGGGGATGTTGAGCTGTTCCAAAACATTGCGTCAGTTTTACTGTAACAGGGAACATGGCTACCAAGGAGGGAGAGGGTCCAGCTGTATGAGAGGGCAGCATGAATCCCCACACACACACACATTCTTACACATGTACACACACACACACACACACACACACACACACACACACAGAGGACAGTAGCCCATTGTGCTGTCCTAATTACATAACCAGGAAAAGTAGAGGGAAGCATAAAAACACAGTCCAATGGGAAGAATCCTGCAGTAAATTAAATATCACAGGAAAATAACACCTCGTATAAACATACAGGAGAAGTCAAAGCTTACACTGAAATACATCCTTGGTGACGTGTCAGAGAAAACACTTGCTTTCACAATCTCATGCCTCAGTCATAGTGTTTGCTTGCTGCACAATCACACCATTGAAGTTCGTGCTTGAAGCGTTAGGCGCTGAGTTGTTTTGTTCCAACCTTAAATCCCTGCTAGATGTGGAGAAAGCAGGACAGTCTGTGTACTCAATACTGACACTGTTGTCGTGTGACACATTCCCACTGATAAGAGAACAGTGCATCAAGTGTTGTTTTGCACGAGCTCGGGCTGAATTATTGTTATGGCTTCACAACTGCCAGACTTCTCCACACATATTGACTCTGTTAATATTATTATCTATTTTTATTGTTTGAAGTAAGACATTCAACGTTATGTCTTTTCTTTGAGGGAAAACAGAACACTGGAATAAGAAGTTCTGACATATTTTATACAAATATTTATTTTTAAAAAATCATGGAACAGTCATTATTAAATTTAAAACACATCTTGTAATCATTGAAAGAAACATTTGCAAAACAAAAAGACAAGTACAGAGAAAAAACTCCACTGTTTCCCTCTTTGCCTTTACTTGATAACTAAAAGACTTGACCACAAAGTCAGTCTGTAGTCTTCTGAAATGGTTCTCTGGGGTTGTTCATTTGTCTGATAACTTTTTCTTCATTTCAATATTTGGAATTTAGCTAGTTTTCCCTAAAATTAAAAACTTGGTGGTATCAGAGCCAGACATTACTGACTCAGCCTCTCCAGCACATCTAGAGCCAGAGTGGCCCTCTGGTGCCGCAGCACCAGCCGGGCATGTTCCATGGTGCAGGAGAACTGGGGCAGAGCCGGGAGAGAGTGCAGGGCCTGCTGTGAGCTCAGTGCCTTGGCTCGGGCCTTAGTTGACAGTTGATGGATTTGTTGGACCAGGTCCGGTCCTGCGATTCCTGCACATTGCTTAAAGGTCGGGATGAGGGAGCCAAAGTGTCTATGAAGAAGCTTCACCCACTGGACTGGCTCAGCCCACAGGTTCAAATCCCCCTTCTCGAACAAGAAGTCCTCTTCATCCTGGTAACAAGCAAATTGAGAGACAATTTACTGGATGTTTAGGGTTTTTGGCCACTTGGGGGCAGCAGAACAAGTTCTAATCACAACATATGTAATTAGAAAGTTGATATGGCGAAAGTGTTAGCAAACAGTTGCCTACTGACACATCTAACAGACACATTAGCCCACAGGGCAACATTAGCATTTACTTGGGACTGTATTCCTGGTCGCATTTTAAATGCAAATTCAACAATCACTCTCCTTTTAGTTTAGTTTCCACCAACTCGCAAGGAATGTATTGATTTCTGAGACGCTAAATGCTCCAAGTTGAACACCAGCTAGTTTCTTCCTTCATATGATTTAATAGTATTAGTGAGCAGGTGGTGGAAATTGGATTTAAATGACATATGGGGTTGAAGGAAATGGTGAGAGTGAACAAGAGGTAATATTTTTGGGGATATTTTTTTTTTTTTTTTTTTATGAGCCCCACTACGCACATTGAACATTATCATTACACTCATACTCATTGTTATAAAAATACTGACAATGCAGCATTGTTCACTTTGCAGCTGAGGCTGTTTATGAGCCTCAGTAATGAGCAATGCACTATCATGTTGCTCACAGTTAAGTTACACTGCCTCTCAGCTGTTTAAAAGGTAGTAATCAAAGCCTTGAGAGGAAAGGAATGGTAAGCTAAATAGAAACCTACACTAAGCAGCTAGCTAAACTGTTTGGTTGGAGAACTGAACCTTGGAGGCTAAAAGCACCCAGATGTTTTGTCTATTACTGTGAGCAGAACAAAACAAGAGCAACAAGAGAGTGCCATCGGCTCCTGTGATTCTTTACAGACATCATAATAAAGCAGCTTGAATCATAGATTTAATATAGTGTCATCTCATGTTTAATAGTAAAATCACATCAAATTAAATGTTTAAAAAATGTTGTTCCTTTGAAACTTTTATCAATTGTTGCCAAGCGCCTATATTAAAAGCTATATTAGTGGCATGTTGTTAGTCCAAAGTCAGCTGATAATCAAATTGGGTTTTGAAGACAAGGGACCTATATGTTCCACCCTGGCATTTAATAAACAATTTGTACCCAGAGAAAATTAAATCATGACAGCCATCATGTGTATCAGTCTTCAGTTTCACTTAATGAATATTGTATTAAGTACTGTTCCTTTGTGCTGTTTGTGATGTTCTTGTCCACAGTCACAGAGTAACAATGTTAGCCGAGTATATGTGTCTGCTCTAAGGTCACAGAGACTAACTATTGGATACTTTTAAGCAAAAAATGACAGGTTCTCACCAGAGTGGAAGCTTCGTATGGGACTGCTCCATCATTGCCTTCTTCCTCTCCCAGCAGCCACTCTGTTAGAGTGAGGGCGCCCGCTGGTACCTGCCCCCAACACTTGAACAGCCGACATAGGAGACCCACACCCAAGTCCAGGGCTACCGGAGGACACACAGAGACACCTGCCACATCTGAGGACAGAGGAGACCACACAGTAATACATTCTGTTAACAGTGCAAAGATGCTATACACCAAGCATATGAATAAATGAATAACTATTTAAAAGAAAAATAAATAAGTGTTTTCAAAAAAACAACAAATAATCTTTATCCTAATCAAAAACAGCTTTGGTGCAAGAGATGATGTCAAATTTTCCCACACACCCTCCATTTCAGATTCCATGTCAGCTGAGTGGTGGTTTACCTAAGCTTTAGAATGACCAGAGGGCGTCCGCCCCAGGATCTAAGGTTATACTCAAGCTCACAATGAGGTAAGAGGTCAGAAATACAACAAAGGAAAAAATAAAAACTTGGCAAAATTTCGAGACAGTTTATTGCTCAGAGGAGATTTTAAACACCAGCCTTTTGTTAGACCATCATAAGTTTGCGTGTAAATCTTTCATACATTCTTAGATAAGTGTTGTACTGCATCGGCTTTTAAGATAGTAGCCTTTTTATGTTAACTTAATTGTTTTTTTGTCACTTATTTCAGCATTCAGAACTTTTGTAATGGTCACAGTGACGTTTTTATTGGGTTGCTTGGGTCCGTTGGAAGGATAGGTTTTGTTTTTGTTTTTTTTGCTGTGCTGGTCTTTTAAGCTCAGATGCTGTATGTATCACATACAAATGTGCCATTCAAAATTGACTGTACATATTGTATGAGGTATTTAGAAACTTTACATTTTAACCAGCAAATCTGATTAATGCTGTGATATACTAGTATAATAAAGTTAATTAATTTTATATACATTTTAATAAAGGTTTGTTTATATATTTAACAGCATTCTATATATACATTAAATTTATTTATAAATGTAGACATCATGGCAATTTATGATTTTTGAAAGTTTGGGTCCCTGAAAAACACCACAATTTCTCATTTGGGTCTTAAGCTGAAAAAGTTTAGAAACCCGTTTTCAACTAATGTCTCATGTTATTGGTTTGACATAAATGGGTCATATATTGGCAAGCTAACGTAAGTTTTGTCTGTAAGCTAAGAGAGCTGACAGTCATACCTGACAGTTACTGAGTGTAAAAGCCCTAATTTCTTTGAAAAAAATCATTGTTTTAGTTTAGTAATGTGTACATGTCAACCTACTACACCCTTATGATACTGTATGAGAGGGCTAAGTTTGAACAACTGGTGCAACCAGCTCCTGTTTTTTTCTCTCTTACGAAAGTTTGAACATTAGTGAAAGTTGAACCTAAACCGTTGGCTGAGGCCGAATCAGAGTGTGCATCTGCATGCATGCGAGTCACACTGAGTTGTTGCTGTGTTTTTGCTGGCTGTCTGCAGTAAGCTGATGTTTTAAAAATCTTGTTGAGGAAAGCCTGGTTTCCTTTGTCAGCATAAAAGTCTGAGTGAGACCTGATTACTACTGCTACATATCTGCTGCTGAAACCAGATTTCTTGGCCACCTTCAGTCACTTACATAAGTTTCTGATGGGACTTCTATGAGAGCGGCTCTGCATTACATAAACTCAGCCCACGGAGTATTGTGTGATGTGGTGGCATCAAAGGCCAAACCATTACTCGTGGTGGTGTGTCCCTATATACATAAAAAATTCAATCTAAAGTCTGACTAAAACTTAATCTAAAATTAATCTAAAATAAATCAGTTTCTCTAGATGAACAGACCATTTCTGGGTAAAATTCAGATGGATTTGTACTCTGGGAAAAATGTGTTGTCCATGTTACTGCGTCACAAGTGAAAAAAAAAAGGACTCTTTTCAGGTTATTGCATATAAAACAATAAATCAGTTCCAGGTTTTGTGCAAATATGGCAGGCAGCAGTGGAGAAATTTGATTACTAAGCCCAAGCATGTAAACAGTTTTCCACCTTCACCAAATTTCCCTTAATAACCTAGTTTCTTGTGTGTACGAAACTGTTGCTGTTTGTGGAGTAAAGACATTTAAATGATGCAGGGCTGACAGTTTGTTCCAGACTTGTGTGGATGTGTGTCGTCTCCTGGCTTGGATGAACTTCTGGGAAAGAAAACCATAACTCATATAACCAACCACGATCAGGGTGTGTGTGTGTGTGTTCAAAATGATTCTGCACGCTGCACCAATATGCACATGCAGTGAGTGCAAACCTTGCTTCACTTCCTGTTTACGTGTTAATGAATGGATTGCCTACATATGTGAACACGATGCTCATGTGGATCTTTTTTTTAATTCATAATGACTGCCAGTAATTATTCACACACACACATATAAAAAAAAAAAAAATCTGTTTTTAGAATTCTCGCTATCTGATACAAGTTGTTCTTTGTTGCTGTAATGCTTGAACACACACACAAACACATTCACAGGCCTATCCTAGGTCCTTACTCAAACACCAACTTCAAACAGAGGGAAAACATAACGTATGACTTCATTTAACGACTCCAGTTGTCCACGCAGCAACTATCTGACGCAGAGGTTTGTGTGTCTGTGACTACGTGAGAGCGTTGTTCTCCCACCTTGACCATCCTCACCACAGCTGACACCCAGATAACACCAGAGACTTCAAAAGGCTTTGAGAGCCACTAGCCAAAACACTACCACTATGGGAAGAGAGCAGGGAGGGAGGGTGGAGGTATATGGACCCCCATCGGCACACATACAGTATAAAACACACACACACACAGAGACACACTCAGGGTTGGGAACCCAGATTGTTTTTCCTCTTCAGAGAGGAGGCGTAAAATCGGAGCAGAGCCTGAAGTCTGAGCGGAGGGGGACACTCGGTCTGTGAACATTAGAGGCTGTTGATTGTACCGTATTAGAGGAGATTTAAGAGTTTAGGAGCTTGAGCGACAAATTCCTTTCTTTACCAAGAAGCCGCCTCTCTCTGGGACTGCTCTGCCTCTGATGTCAGGCCTTTACAGCCCCCATAATAAGAACATAATAGGAAATTTTAGCTGCATTCAATTTATCTACTTTTCAACAGAGGTTTCACACATCGCTTAACATGATTTCCCTCCTTCAGCTTTAGGCGCAAAACACTCCTTTCTCAAGGGGATTGTCTTTCACACTGTAACTAGTATGTATGTTGGGTGTGTAGTATGCGCCTATATATGTGCGTGTGTGTGTTTGTGTGCTGGCATCCTAGAAAGGCTTTGTTTGCTTTGGAGGACTGTGTGAGTTTACACCACATAATTTTGTCTCTGCAAATGATAAGACAAGTACCAGTTGGTGAGTTTGAGTGAGTTGGGGTGAGGCTGTGTGTGTATATGTGTGTGAGTTTGGCAGTTGGCATCCACTGGCATGCACTCCATCCACTGGCTCTCTTACAGTGCATTTGAGCTGGGTAGGGCAGGAGTGTCAGGGAAAAACTTAACCTTGTGCCACTTGTGGAAACAGTATAACAGTCGTACCATTCTGAGCTTCTGAAGAGTTGTTTTTTTGAAAATGAACTAAAGTCTTTGCTCGCCTTGTTAGAGACTCAACCAAATTTTTAGGAAGTGCTTTAAATGTAAATCTTTGGGACCATTACAAGCCCTTCATCAAGCATACATGGTCATCTTTGCTGAGGAAAACTGGCACATAATAAGTGGACACAAACTGTAAACAGTCAAACTTGTAGCTTATGGTTATGAAGCTCTAATGAGCTCTAACTATAATTTTAAGCTGTCGCAAAAAGCTGTTTCCCAGTTCTGTGTAACATGCTAATTCACAGCAGGTTTTGCCTACACAGTGTAATAACTATAACACTGCATGCTAACGGTAGCACGGTAAATATGCTCACAGTGACAATTTTAAGAGACTAAAGTTTAGTTAGTACAATGTTCACCATGTTTAGCAACTCAGTTTAGCATGTTAGCCTACTATCACTTGCTACCTAGCACTTAATACAAAGGACAGCTTGAGTTGATGGGAATGTCACTAGTTTTGATCAAGTGCTTGTTAAAAATATATTGACCTGGTGATGATGCTAGAGGAGATGTCAGAGGATCACCAAAGCAATCATATGCCATCCTAAGGAGAGCATGAATATCTTTAAAAGACTTAATGTGTATTTGTCTATTTTTTGTAGAAACAGTTTACTCAAAAACAAACAAATTTAAACCTCATACTTGTTTAAAAGTCAGTCTGTGGAACATCAAAGTCACTAGGATTCATCCTCTGGCACATATCCTTATCTTATGAACTTTCAAGATCATCCATAGAGCCATGATGCTAGCGCCGCTATAACTTAGTATGCTAACTAGCACTGCACCATTATCCCACAATGAAAAATGAAACCAGACTGCAATATGAAAAT
>JAPZDZ010000003.1:3892630-3904303 GCA_029783805.1 Acanthurus tennentii
GAAGCGAGTGAAAAACTCTCGGCCCGTCATCCTGAGGGAAGACACAGGGAAAGAATCGGACAGACTATGAATTAAGGAAACCTGACATATGCCTTCAGAGATATAAGGATTCTCAAACAGGCTGTTTCTGAAGTACTGAGCCACTAAAGTCTGAAAAACTAAGTTTTTAATCTTATGCACAAGAGAAAAACCACCACTTTTTGTGGTCTCTGCAGTTCATGGTAATGGTTTTATACTAAGATAATGCAAGAGAAAAGGTTAGGCAAGTTTCAAGACTTTGAGAACTTTATGAAAAATTATTTTTGACAATTATTTTAACTATGCTAAAGTCTACAGCTATGCTAAAGCTCTGTGAGGCTTTACTTGGGCACAGTTGGGCTTTGAGATATATCCTACAGTCATCATGATAACACACTGTTAATGGCATTGGAGACACTGTAAGAAGGTGCCATGCTGACCTTCATACTTTCACATGTTATCATACTACCTTGATAGCATGAAATACACACAGTTCAGCTGAGGGTCATGAGATGAGATATTTGGTTTAAAACCAAAGAATTAAAGAAATTATGTTTGAAAAATGTTAAATCCTCTTTTGATTTAAATGTCTGTGAAATTTCATGGACAGGAGTGATGGATGAAGAACACACTGCTCTGAAGACACTAGACGACAGCTTTGACTGACTGGCTGGTTCTCCTTCATGTGACCAGTAAGCTGATGCATAAAATGTGAAGTTCCCCTTTGTAATACAGAAACTGTGAAACACTAAAAACATAAAGCGCAAAGAGAAACCGAGCATAGTTGTATTTGTGACTCTGACCTTTCTGAGTGGCTCTTTTTTGGAGCTTTTAACAGTAGTTTTGTTGAGACTGTGAGGTGCAGATGAAAGCTCTGAAAAATGCTTGCAAGAAATGAATAAGGAAACAGAAATAATATAAGAAAAAAAATGTGACTGTTGGCCTTCTTGATGTTCAGAACATTATATTGTTCATTGTGCTGAACACTGGGATGTTTTGAGGAATTATTTTGCATGAAAAAGAGACAGAAACTTTGCAGAAGACAAAAATAAGTATATGTCTTATATACTTAGTATATGTTATGGATTTACCTTTATTCAACTTTCATTTCAGCGAAGTATTTACCCGATAACTAGCTGTGACTGAATTCATGTTCCTGATACTCTTTCAATAAAAATGACAAAACAGGAACCAAGAAGAAGCAGACGAAGGGGGAGGGATGGAGAGAACATACAGTCAAATGATGTGAGGCTCTGATAAGAACATGGATATGTGCCACATCCTCTCAACCTAAACAATTCAGCCTTTATGTTTGTTTACCCAGCTCTGGCCAGAAATAAACACTAACATTTGAGTGTATGCATATATACTGTGCTGTACGCCAGGTTCACATGTATCACGCCTATGTATTCACTCACACACATACACAACTGTCAATAAAATGACTAACTTTATATTTAACACTGGCGCTCTTGCTGCTGCAACCACCATTCAGCCTCAGGGCCAATAAAGGTTTTATATAACTCTGCCCATCTAAATCAAGTTGCTCCTAAAGAGAAGAGCTCTGCTCTGCCAAAGACATGATCACAAGACTGGAGAGATCTCATACTGCTTCAGTAATTCTGGACCAACACACACAGACACACACAGACACACACAGACACACACACTCTGGACCTGGTTCAAGTTAGCAGCAAACACTGTCATGGTAGAAAAGCGAGTGTCATGTGTGTAGTCTTTAAAATGGCTTTCAACCTAGATATGACACACTCCTCACCCCTCGTGACCTGCAACATACACATGGATGGAGTGTGAGGAGAACTGCATACACTCACTGCATGGGTCAACAACTACAAAATGATATAAAACTCTAAAAGTTTCCCTGAATGTTTGATATTCACTTGCAAATGCACGAGCAGATAAAGGACCGTTGGTGTCTTTCTGTTTGCTCGTCATCCTCCTCTGCTCTCTCCAATATGAGTCTTTCAGTTTGACAAGACTCTGCTGCTGGCAGGACAAAGGTCAGAGGTTGTGTCGGAGCAGATTAGATGGGGTAAAAGGAGTAAGGGTCACAAAAGAGGAGAGAGGAGAGAGGAGGAGGTGTAAGTGAAAAGGCCTGTCCATGTCTGTGGGCTCACAGCTGTGTGTGCAGGCTCATATAGGCTATATGACCTTGAAGGCAAATGGAACAAAAAGGGTTTTCAAATTGCATGCAAAGAATGTTATATAACAGATGCAGGAAAGCAGATGAGTGTATACTCAAGTACTGTACTTGTGTACAGTTCTAAATTACTGGTGCTTTGCTTGAGTGTTTTTAGCATTAAGTCACTTTTTCTTTTTCTTTTTATAAAAAGAAAAAAACTGATGCCTTTGAGTTATCAGTGGTTATAACTAAGAGACATTCCATGTAAGAGCCTCAGATGATTTACTGATTATATCTTTTCAAAGCCAAAAAGAGGTCAATATTTAATTAGAAGCAAAGATTACTAAACTGCTTAAAAAAATGAACTGAACTATTTGCTTTTTTTAAAATTCTGCTCCTATTAATTATCTCACTGCTCCTTAAATTTATCTTGTGACACTGTGGTTGGGGGACAACCCTTGGATTGGCAAAAACTGGAATAAACTACAGAAATCTGTTTTAAGCAGTTCAAACTGGCTCCACCTCAACCAGCTGAAACAGTAATACACTAGTGACACATTGATGCAGAAGTAAATACTAAATAATGTTACAGTTGCAGACACCACTTTCTGGAGTTACATTTTTGAAACTTAACATAATGCTAAATGTACTTTCTATTTGTAGTGCAGGACTTTTATTTGCAATGGAATATTTTTTTAAGTAGTTTTACTAAAGTAAAAGATGTGACACAATGACAGTCGGTAATACAGGCAGTTCAGCTGTGTCGTTCAGCAGGATCCCCTCCCTCTGAAGAAATACATTCATCACTATGCACAAAAGTACCTCAGTAAAACAAGAATTAAGGGAAAGCCCAGAACATACGACATATAATCTAGCTTTTTAAATAACTTCCGAAGCTGTTTGTCAAAGTCAGTATTTATTAGATCAAAATAAATAGATCAGATTTATGAATGTGCAGCTTTTCTCTGTTTCTGTGTTTTTTCAAAAGCACAAGAGGAACATTGGTATGGACATTCATGCATGTACGTGCATATGTAGTGCAGAGTGAGGAGTTGGCGCAGGCTGGAGATAAAGCGGGAGGCTTTGGTTGGAATGCAGAGAGCAATCTTCGCTCTGTCAGTTTTGTTTACAGTTGCATTTATCTCAGCGACGGTATCGGATCAACATCAGTGCACGGTCACAGAGCGGAGAAGGCCGAGTTCGGGCTGAGCCGAGCGATGATCTGCAAGCAAACAATATGTCTGGATTCGAGTAACTATGTAAAATACACAGCTGAAATTCCCACAGACAGCAAGAAGCTCAGTCTTCCCACACACACAAACACACAGAACGCTGTAAATAAACTGGTTTGTGTGAGAGGGAAACGTGTTTATGCTACAGCTTCAGTGGACCAAGAGGCGCTTACACACACACAGAAAAATATTGAAGTGGACAAGCTGTCACAATGCATTTTCTGCTGCTAGAGATCACAACTGTAAAATCATAGTAATAGCAGAGATCAGAGATATAACCGACTGTGGAAAAGATCAACCTCTCAAGACGCAACTCCAAATGAGTTGCAGCTTTCTTGCTCCCACACGCACAGTTCTGTACCAGATTCAGGTCAATATGATGAGATACACTGGCATAGCAACGGCAAGACGCCAGGAGAGCACCACTTTAACACAAAACTACGGATTACCAAACAAGAACTGTTAAAGTAAAAGCTAAAATCTTAGCACACAGACTCTTTCGCTTGCATTTAAAAAAAAAAATCACCCCACACAGTGATAATAAGAAGAGGGGGAGATGAGTAAGAGCCCTACAAAGGGAGAAACAGCAGACCAAAAAACACAAGAAAAAACAGTCTACTTAAACACAAGTAGCCTTGGCTTAGTTAACAGAGGCCTTCAGAGAAGCAGCCAATAGAAATACAGAACAGGGAACAAGACCCAGCTTCCTGGAGCAATGCCCAGGGCCCTGTGAAACTTTACCTGGGATTATCTGTGGGGTAACAAATCACTTCTCAGCTCAATATAGACCTCAATACAACTACCATATAGTCCTACAGCCAAACAGTACAAGCATATTATTGTTCATGTTTGTTTTAATATGCTCAGAATACTGACTGGATCTGTGCCAGTATGACATTAATCATATTAATGTTTTTGTTTTACTATAGTTTTAAGCTGTATAAGGCCACTGTGCATATTTACATTTCAAAAGAGCAGTGAATGACATGTTTAACACTGACACTCTACAGCCATGTTAACAGATCTGTGAGGTTCAACTTATGGATACACTGGTGCTGTGAGCTAAGTGCTAATTTGCAAGCCTACAGTGACTAAGCTAGTATGCTAATGTTTAGCAGGTTAAATGTTTTATGTTGTTGTAATACAAAGGTCAAAAGCAAGGCTGAAAAGACACAAACAATACTAAGTAAAGGAAGTGATTTCACTATGTGATGCCAACAGAAATGACATGACTTTCCTGTGATTACATAATCCTGTAACATCTGCTGCAGCACCAAAACTGAAAACTAAGTATTCTGCAAATAAGCTGGATACAACAAATCATATAATATATGTGGAAAAAAACACACCCCACGCCTGCTATCGTTTTCATTATCAAGAGTTCCAAATACTTGGACGGCTGTTTGACAAGGCTTTGGGAGTCTGTTAAAATTTAAGACTCTTTTCTTTTCCAGAAACCTCAAAAACAATCCACAATTTTTCAAACAATCCCTCACAGTGAAGCAGGACTAACAACTAATAACCCTCCAACTAAAACTGAGACAGCTAAACTTCTAAACTGATTCAGATTTGAACTTGATGTGTGACCGCTGCAGAAAATCATACAAACAACAGTGAAATGAGATATTCACCAACTGACAGCTCCTCAAACCAAATTATTACTGGCCTGACAGACAGAACATTTTTGTATGTGCATGTTAGCAGCTTTTAACTGTATACTGTAATTTACTGGCAATCTGGTTTCCTCTTGATATTGTAAGAATATTATCGCCTGTGAGGTTGATATGATTGAATATCAGGTGATATTTTCCTTCCTGAAAAAAAAAAAAAGAAAACACAAAATGGGTAGCCAGTGGAGGGTTAGTCCTCTGCATCACTTGTCCTTGTTGTGGCTTAAATCCTAAACTAAGCAACAACAATCCATAGAGTTTATTTGGACACAAAGAAAGATCCTGTTTAAACAGCCAGCAGAAGACATGTTGGTCTACACGTCAGTCCACATCAATGACAAACTGACTGCAATTTACTTTAATGACAAACACAATTATCTATGAGTCTATCATAACAAGTTCAATTTTGACATGATAACACCACCTCGGGTTTCAGCGGAAATTTTTCAGTATCCCATGGTCTGTGGTTTCAATACAGTTTCAGTTCTTTTTTACACCCCGACAACAACATTCTCAAAATGTTTGACAAAGTAAACTTCTGCGATTCACACCATGTTGTTCACAGATGAGTCATCAGTGAACAGTTCCAGCCCTCAGACGACCACATGTGTAGCTTTACTTGGGGCCTTTTCAATTACAGCACGCAGGTATGACATCCAGGTACCACGCAGCACTGACAGGATGCTTCCATTAGAAAGCATAAAAAATAATTGCTAATTGTGTTTTTCTATTTTATTTTTATTGTCCTTTTTTTCCCTCCAGTGTCTGTTTGTTATTGGTGGTGCAGCAGCTGTGGAACCTGCATCCCTACAAGCAGTAATCAGCAGTGGATGTGAGTGAAGGTAAACCAGAGTGGTGTTACAACAGTGCCCCCCAGTGGTGTAAAACAATTACTGTTTATATGATTGCTACTTGAACTCCAGTTTTCAGTCCTCTAAATAGTAGAAATGCTGACGGATACTGGTCTTAAAAAAAAGCATTTTTATTGCAATCTATGCAAGGAAGTAATCTCTGAGTCCAAATTTATCTAGCCCTAAAAAAAGTGGAAGAAACACAGTCATTATAATCATGGTTAGGTGCAAGATAACTTGCATTTTTTTCCTGTTAAACTTTTGAAAAAAGTGTAACTGCACTGAAACAAGTTCATTTTCCTCACTCACACACTGAATTTCCTTTTGTTTTAAGGTATTTCAATTCAATTTTAAATGAGGGCCACAGGTTTGATGCAAAGCACTTTTCTCCACTAGCATGTAATCATAAGTGTGAGATCTTACTTGCACATACATGACTGATAACCACTGATTACTCTTCCCTCATTCAGGTGGAAGCATTTCAGTGTGCACCGATGCACATGACAGTGAACTTGAGCTGGTGGAGCAGTGTTAGAGAGGAGAAAGCTGCAGACCTGTTCTTTTTCGAGTGCTCGTCCTTCCCCTTTTTTACTCCGAAGATCCTTGTGATCAGAGTGCTGAAGAGAAGTGTGGAGGAGTTCCTCACCTGGGACGTGAACAAAACACAAAGAGAAAAAGAGAGAGTGCGTGTTAATGGACATGTGCATTTGCCATTGAAGTGACTATAGAACATACATCACTATCACAGGAGATCCTTTCACGCAGACTGTTCAAGGCAGGAACATGGCTCTATTTTTGCATCTCATTATTTTGTATAAAAAGTTACAAAGGCAGAATGGGGGGGCCTTGTTTCTTGCAAATTATGTCATTGTTATTTTTTAGAAAGTGCTGACCAACGCTTATGTTCTAAGATACACAAGATCCAGACTCTGTTGTGTTATCCATCATAACCCCTCATGCTTCTTTATGTTCCACAACTTTGGCACGCTATCTAAAATCACACACTGGTTGGCATTATGCCAGACATTTTTGGTTCAGTGTAAAAAGACAAAGGCAGTGCAGAAATGTTGGCACTGTACTGTGCAATCTCTGTGAGTAAAAGGGCTAAGCAGCAAAGTTAGAGAGCAGTGATCAGCAATAAGCAGGACTTTATGGAATAAAAAAATGAATAAATGAACAGCTAAATATTTAGTCTACCCTCATTGACATTAATGTGATGGCCAAATATTAGAAACAGCTCCCTGGAGAGGTGATGGGTCGAAAAGTGACAAACACGTTTGTAGTGCCAGTTGGTCTTTCTGAATTCAAACAACAGACAAACAGACAAACAGACAAACAGAGATAGAGAAGATGGAGGACAAGCTCACTGCCCAAACAGGAGATGTGAAGCCCAGAACGGCAGCCTGCATTCCATCTGAGACAAAGGGGATGATGTTTTCCCCCAGACGAGTGTCCCTGTACAGAGCCCTGAGGATGTTCAGAGCATGAACCTGGGACAAGGTAAACATGAGACATTTTAACAATTAACATTATAGCACGAAGAATTCATCACACAGTGAGAAAGAAGACGATTTACTGGGCAACAAAAACAAGATCACATTTGTTTGCTAGCCTCTATAGTTGATGTGCCACAAAAGAGAAACTACTGTCCTTCACTATTAAATGAATCAGAAATGCTTCTAGAGTATGAAATGACCTTTAAAAGATAACTGGCTTCTCCTCAGTGTCGTTCTCTTCCAACACCACTACACTGACTGTATATAGTCAAAAAACCTCTTTTGATTAGAAATTTTCTACCTGATTTTTAATCTGTTTGATTTCAAAGTTAGTAAACCAAAAGGCAGGTACACTGTTTATTGGAAAAAGACAGAAAATGTCTAAGAACATCAGCTCCAGCAGCACTTCTTTTGAGGCCATTTTATTGTGTTCAGAAAACAGCGCTCCCAGGAGAGTTCTGGCTTGATATGAGACTCATGCATGAAGGTCGAACCTGAGGGATGGTGGAGCTGTCAGTGTCTCTGTCAGCAGAGGGCATGGCCAGAGCGATCAGCTCTCTCATGGTCATTTTCAACAGACTGCAACTGGACGACTTGGGCTCAGAGGAGAGCAGAGCCTGCAGAGGTACGAACAAACAGCAGCACAAAACAGAAATGCAGTACTTAGAATATAAATGGTCACAAACTGGTCATTGTCAGAGATTCTCATTCTAGCGCTGTATGCTCAGAGTTTGAAATTGTTAGAAGAGAGCTCACATTCAGCACTAAACTCCTACAACACTGTCAGAGTCACTGAAGGGTGAAGTCTTCAGCAGTGAGGTCACTTTAGGCAGACTCGGTTAAATACAGCATGGTGGTGGTCTCTGAACATGCAGACAGGCTTTGATGTGTTAAATGACTTAAGTTTTTAATGTTTACCTTTTTTATATGGATTTTTTGGGGGGTTTTTTTGTTACTGTTTTCATCAACATGGTGGAGAAGGCTTTGACAGCTGAACAGCTTTATTAGTAACAGCTGATAGTATCATTGCTGAATATGACAGGAGAATCTTGGAAAGGCTCAGTCACTCACATGCAAGGACGAGGTAAAACACATGACTGTATAAAAGTTATCTATACATGGCCTCAGGAACACTTGTAAAACTTGTTTGGTAAAATCTTTTTATTTTGAAAATTGTTAGCTGTCTGTTTCTGTTTACTTTCACACAGCATCCCAATTTTTTTGGGACGTGGGTTGTATAACGAATGCTATCTAACTGTCAATAGACTTTTAAAAGGGAGTTAAAAATCTGCTGCGAGAGGTGATGTTATTAATTCAGCTGATTACTGAACTTTGCATTTCAGCAAATACCATGTAATTATTGAATTAATGCTTAAAAAAGGCTCTGTATGTTTGTCTAGTTATGGATATGCTTTAAGTTTCACAAGTTGCTTGATATTTATGAATACTAGAAATCTGAACAATAAAAAAAATATCTAAAAGTATGTAGTATATCAGATTGATGCACAGACTTGTGTACATAAACATACCCTGTTCAGCATGTCATGCAGCAGTAGGAGCATTTTTCAAAGTTATATTAGTATTAGAAAAAAACTAGCCACATATTAGAAGCCATTACCTAAACAGTGTTGTGTATGATTTGGCCAACACATGGGCAATTGATTCAGTTGTTCCTACGTTTCATAACAGGCCACATAAACTACTGTTGACAGTTTAGCAGGTTAGCATACATTTCAGCCAACTTCATCAAGTTGCCTCCTCCTTCTTCATGGTAAAAATGTAGCAACAGACTTCTTACCTCAACCAAATCGTGGCCATTACTGTTTGTAGCAGAATTCATTCATTCACAGGCGCAGCTATGAGATTACATAAGCTTGTGTATTGTACTGATAGCCTCAGTGAATGACATCATTTGTACGTGCCAGGAGAGGGAGTATGGGAATGTGGGAGCCAAGAGGGGACAGCAAGCGGCTGCTGTGTGAGAAAGGAGTTGGCATACTGTGGGAGCTGATGGGAGCCAGCTGTGTGTCTGTCCTGGGTTATGGTTAACTGTTGGGCCTGGGAGGGATGGAGAGATTGAGGATAGAGGTAGAGAGGAAAGGAGGAGGAGGTACAGTCTGGCTCTTGTGAACTCTTTGGGGGGTTGGGGTGGGAGAAGCTCGAGAGGAAGAGGAGGGCTAACCCGGATCCTGTGAAGTCTGTCCCGAGTCGGTCCAGATCAGCATGAGGCGAGCACAGGAGCCAGCCATCCCGGATCTGATCCTGTCTTTCTGTGTGAAGGAATGCAGCCTAAAGCTTTGCCAAGGTGTCGACTTCTGCTTCCCCCCAGACTTCCTCTGCTCTGCTGGGCTCTCCCCCTCTCTCCTTTATCTTATCTTCTCTGTCTCCCCGTCTCCCCTCATACTCATCTTAAAGCATCCATATCATGCTCTGCCTCATTACTTTTTCCTCCACTTCTCTATATCTTTAGCTTAAGATGTCATATCTTTTTAATCTAAAGATCATTTCAGCTGCACAACAGGGATGCTCATAGCATTTAACATGCAGATATTTCCACAAATAATCAGGGATTTAGCACATCACAGCCATGAGTGTCGGTCTCAGAAAGTCAAACTTGCCACATTGACACTTAAAGTATAATTTTTCATTTACTAAAGTTAAATAAAAAATCAAATCAAGCTAAATCCAGCTTGTTTAAAGAACCTTTTCAGACGGCACATGTGCCTGGCATAAAAGTACAGGAAAAACAGACGAGAGTCAGTGATGTCAGAAGTGCAGCCATGCGCCTTGTTCCCATAACCACAAGAAAGAGCAACCCCACTCCGAAATTACTGCTATGATAAAACATGAACTCTGTCATGTCTAGTTTTAATATCAGTAATCAGGGGAAGTGGGCAGGCGAGCTGTGGCTGAATAACAGACTGAGTCAGTCAAGTGTTAAGGCAGGTTAGTCAGAGATTACAACACATTGTTAGAGGTGTGTGGGACTGGTGACTACAAGGGGGTCAACCAGAGGACAATGTGTGTGTGTGTGTGTGTATTTGTCTGTGTGTATTAGTGTGTCTGTGCCTGTGTGTGTATTGTGTCTGTGTTTGGTGTGTGTTATGAGTGTTTATGCGAGTCACTGAGTAAAAAAGACAGAAGGATTAAGAAACCCAGTGTTCTTCTAGCATGAGTGCTCCAGTGGCATGCCAAGAACTGCTGTTTGCACTGCTATTAGGAGTAAACAGGAACACAAGAACACACACATACACACATACACACGTGCATGCATGCACTCACACAGATTTTCTTTTGCTGACCCTCTGAATACCTTCAGCAGTCATTAACTAATCATGAACTTCACTGTGTCCATGCAAAATGCAACAGATTCCATATCATCACATTGTTATTCACTTTGACCAAACTTTAACCATCACATGACCTCATGTTACAGTACAGATCCAAATTTCTCATTTACATTTGGCCCCTCATTTCAAATAAAAATTTAGCAGAATTTTCATAAAGCAGCAAAAATCATAACAAAAAAATACCTTTTGCCCAAATGTGTGTCAGGTGTAACAGTGGGAAAGCTTCCAACACAAATAAACCAAAGAATGAAAACTTAAGGAAGAAAAATAAAAACAAGCTGTGACTCAAGTGGCTCCAAAGCATGATTGTGTTAAGAGAGGGTTAGACTGTGACCACCACTCCACCATATACTCTGAATAAACTAACTCACAGGAATGTGCTGTTAAGCAACAAAGATCTGCATCTCCTGATTTCTAAAGTGTTTCATATCAAAACAGCAGCTTCTTTCCACCACATAAATCAACAGTGCAAGTCCAGCATCAGGACTAAAACAAGCAAGAAGCCTTTCGATATCTGACTGTTTTGTTTACACACCTGAATGTAGAAGGGTATTCCAGCGCTGCGTCGTGTGGCACACAGCTTGGACGATGGGTCACTGGATTTGACCTCCTTTAGGACCTCAGACAGCCAGTAGGCTGGAAGCTGCTGCAAGGCCTGGCTTCCACTCCTTACACATACACACACATATACACACATAAGCAAATAAATAATGGGGTCTAAATTCTTTGATTTCCTCTTTTTGAATGAGTAATTGCACAAATATTTGTGATATCAAAGAAACATTTGTATAAAAAAAAAAACAAACTTACAGCTGCTGAATCAGCTGTAACATATGAAATTCCACAGGCTGATTCATTAAGTTACGTATTTACTAATCAGAATCAGAATCAGAATCAGAATCAGCTTTATTGG
>JAPZDZ010000003.1:3957143-3986495 GCA_029783805.1 Acanthurus tennentii
ATATTTGTGTTCACACGTACAGCTCCTCCAGGTAAACTCTGGATGAATCCTTTACTTATGTATATGTACATATTTTTATTGAACCTTAATTTTTTGATTTTTAATTTTATTGCGGTTGGATGCTGATACCAAGCACATTTCACTGCGCATTGTACTGTGTATAATTGTGTATGTGACAAATAATAATAAAGTAAAGTAAATTCAGAGTCACAGTGCATGTGTGAAAGGGGCTTTTGTAATAAGCTAAGCTAATTGCCTGCTAGCTCCAGTGTTATATTGTAGCATTAGTATTAATTCTGTTATCTAACTTCCATTGAAAAAGAGAAAAAAAAGTAAAATTTCTTAAGTAAAATAAAAAATGAAATGATAAAAGCTGATTGTCCTCAAAGAAAACAGAGTCTTTAATAAATAAACATTAAAATTGTAAAATGGAAGGAATTTTAAGTTGTTAAGTGTCACAAAAGGCTACTAGCAGCTTTTGTCTCAGTGTACCAGTATTGATGTACTCTTAAGGAAACACACATGCTAGAAAAGCTGTTTTTGTCACTGAAGTCTTCTGAATACACACAAAAATATTGTGCAAATCCTCAAGTGCTTAATCAGCTGAAACAATCCATAAGTCACTGAAACTGAAACCATAAACAAACACTCTGACATTCCTTAACATTTTGTTTCGTCAACAGATCAGGGAGATCACCCTCCTCATCTCCAGTTACATCAACAGTGCTCATCACCAGAAAGCCGCCGCCCACCACCTCTCGGCCCCGGCTCTGATGGTCGCCCAGCCCATCAGCCTGAAGAGCAAAGAGCTGAGGAGCAAATCCCCGCCAGCACTGGGACGCCCGAGCAAGGCTCCCACCCTGCTGTGACAGCGGGAAATCACCCCGCCCTGATCTCCAACAAAGTATTGTGTTTACTGAGCTCCATTTTTTAATTTGTTGAAAAAGTTGTTACAGCTGCACTCAGACTATTTTAGTCTCACACAGCCCTACTTTTTCTCAGTCAGATCCTGCAGAGTTATCTACAGGATTTATGGAAGATGTCATCCTTTAATTTTGAGCAGTTACCTCCTAAAAGATAACTTAGTGCCTTTCTAAGAAATCATGTAACTTTTGTTCCTGAAACTGCAGCTTTGAGTTATGTACAAAGGTACAAAGGTGTCAAGAAACAATTAGGGGGCTTTGCTTAACATTGTCCAGGGACATTTTTATCCTCATGATAAATGTGTTGTTTTGTGCTCGCTTCAAAGAGAAAAAGTCAACAGTATTTATTGACAGACTAAAGCGAAACATTCTGAGCTGTCTCATTCATCCATCTGTTCCTTGTGCAACATTTTCTTTTATAAAGATGCTGTTTAAAGTTATTTTTTGTCTTCCTGCCTTCAAAAATAATGCAAAGTCAAACACAATGCCAAAAATATTAATGATGCTTTGTTAAGGAATCATTTACAGAGTATTTTTGTATCTTTGTGTCTCCATGATTTCAGAAACAGTATCAGATGTTGCTGCGTACTGAAGGGCACTGAACAATATGATGAAAGCAGAAAGCAATAACAGGCAACCAAAATGCAGCTGGAAAAAAAACAGCTCAAACGGTGTAAACCAGCAGCAGTGAAATTGTGCTTTATGTATCTCGGTTGCAATGCAATAGGTATGACTGATGAGCTGTCGATTGGCTGAGTTCAAACCAGTGTGGACTCAGTGTGTTTTTAGTTACTGAATAGCCAAGAAAGTGGTGGAACTTTAATCATGTGCAAACCCTTCAAGCAGACTGAAAAGCAGGAAATCAGAAAAGAAACCTCCACTCTGTTTTTTTACTCGACAGATGTTATAATGTAATGTTATAGTGTAAGAGGTGTCGGCCTTATGCTCATGATTTTCAGGATGATGGTAAAGTGGAGGTGACATTTGAGCAGGAGGGAGGAAACATGGTGTTTCCTAGAGGTGTCAAAGAGAAGTACAGAGCTCTTAGTTCTGCTTATGTAGGTATTTTGATTAAAAAAAAAAGGATCTAAAATATAACAAAACATGTAATTAAAAGAATAACTGGAAAAAATGACTTTTTTTTCTGTCAGGTACCTTAAAAAGATGAATTTTCCTTCCCAGTATTGTCTTATGCCTTCACAGAGTGAGTATTGCCAGGTGTTATATTTATTTGTCATGTAAAACAACCATTCTGGGAATAAGTGTTATGATTATGGTACACATCTAATGCTTGAATAAACTAAACTACGGCAAACAAGTTTCTGGTTTCACTGAGTGTATGAAATTCCATAAGGCAACCTGCTTTTTTTGGTTATTTCTGTAGATAACGCCTGCTCTCTGGAGAGCCGTCCAAAGCCACAGAAACCAGTCTGACACTCAGTTTTTCCTACTTCAGTTTCTCTTCCAGTTCAGCTTCCTCATTGGTGTGACCGTAAGTGACGTGTTGATACCTGCAACAGGTGCCTGACAGCAAGTGACGCACCTTCATTCCTGCAGTCCCTCACAGAGACGAGAGAGAGAGAGAGAGAGAGAGAGAGAGAAGGGGGGAGGGGTGGGAGAGGATATATGATACGCGACCTGTCTGAACTAGTTACAGACATGCTTTTGTCTGTGTGTTGCCATGGAGATGTGGGGAGGGAGTGCTCATGGGGGAGAAAAAGTAGGTGAGGTGAGGCCAACGCAACATATAACAGGAAGTCCGCGTTCAAGATTGGTTTACTTATCATTTACAGCATGAGGTTGTTTAGTGAGTGCAGATTTTAGTCTCCTTCAAATGTAATGCTGACATGCACTTTCAAAATTAAGTTACAGATGTAAAACGCATTGAATTTGTAGTTACAAGGCTGTTGACAGATTTTTTGTCACTGTGTTGCCTTTGAGTTCCTTGAAAAATAAAGCCTAACCTTCAGTGGGACCTCACTGTGACGTAAAGGTTAAACTGGGACTGTTTCCTTTAGTGCTGCACTCAGCTGAAGCGCAGCAAAGCAAAACACTGAACATTGTGATCATGTTGGGGCAGGAACTTTACCTCCCAAGTTTTCACCTGCATTTTTGTTCAGTGGAACACAACATTCGCTGTTTCAAGTTTGTTATGCAACAAATTCACACCTTACACTCTTTTCATTGCTCAATTAAAGGATTCTTACTGCTTTGGCTATAGTGGAATTTTCACCTAAATTGTGAATAAAATCTCCCCTATTTTTGCTTCAAGTCCCTTTAAGCTCCAGCTTTTGTCTGATCTGTTGTGTACATTACTGCAAGCGTCCATTTACGAGCCAGAACCTGACCGACCAGTTGAACAAGATGCCCAGCAGTTTCAGACATACAGTGAGAAATAACCAACCACCTCCCTCTGTGTTGTCATAATCAGTGGTGCATAATAGCACACTTGTATTTTGGTCAAACGCCTTTCATCAAAACATCTAAAAATTACTCACAGGTGTATTTACCCTGATACGACTCAGCAATTACGGCGTCCTCCTGAAAAAGGAATAAGTTCCCTCCAGGAAAACAATACCATGGCAGTCACATATTCAAAACAGGGCTACCACACCCATCCAAGAACTCACCTGGCTGGAAAAGCTCCATTCAACCTGCCCCATGTGAACAGGTTTATTACTCTCCTTCACTATCAGAGCAGCAAGCTTTCATGTGAAAAGTTCTGAGGGAAACTGTCCGTGTACTGTAACCGTCATAGCACAAGTGTTTGTGTTGACAGGTTTCAGTCTCAGGAGGGCAGTTGTGATGATGCTCTGATACAAGTATAACACCACATGCAATATGGTGGCCACAGTGGCCTGCTCTGGGCTTGTTCCCCTCCCCCATGTGATCTGCTGTACTTTTCCACTGAGACTCAGGCACAAAGTCACCAAACAGAGTAAGACACAAAGACACCTGGACCACATTAGTCTTTTAAAATGTTTTTTTTTTATTAAAAACGATCCAACAAACAAACAAACATTAGTAAGAAAGAAACTGTACAAGCTAAAACGCAGAATTTAAACCATTCATCAAGTTCTGACATAAAAATGTTGCATGTGCCAGGCGTATGTTAAAAACAGTTATTTATGGCATTTAGATTGGAAGATGTGTTAAGACTTTACACAATTTATAAATAAAATGATGTTTCCACTAGTGCCAACAATAAAAAAAAAAAACAAGAAAAAAAAAGCAAGCTGATTGTTCCTTTACAATTTGCATTCAAATGGCACACTCCCACTGCAAAAACTGATTTTCAAAGCTGATGTACAAGCTGACTCTTCACAGACGCGAGCTGGATGAAGACTTCACATGGCTTCCATCTCTCTTTGCTAAAGAACAGACAAAGGGGAAATCATTAAGCAGCAGTTCTGTGGTACAGAAAGTAATTTTTTCACTGGCTGTCATTGAAAAAAAAAGTAGGAAGTTACATGAACTTCATCTCACCTGGGCTTTGTTGTACCGCTGACTTCTCTTCCTGGCAAAGAACTATGAACACAAACAGAAAATTGAGACTTAAACTAATAGCTTGGCAAATGATGTGATTAACAGATCAAAGAAAATGCACTGTGATTAAGAAAAAAAAACTAGGTTTTAATCTCAGGTAGACTCAGCACTCACCAGGACCAGCAGGCCAGCAACCACAGCCAGCACCACCACCACGATGACGGCGATGATCCCACCAGACAGGTTCTTCATGGTGAAAGTTGGGGGCTCTTCATCCACATAGTACACCAGGATGTTCTCCATCTCCAGCTTCTTGTCGCCAACCATTGGCTCAAACTTCTCCTGCTCATTGAACAGGGGCAGCACCTTCACCTGTAGGAGAAGAGGAGATTACAAAAAGAGGAAATTATGACAAATGACAGACTCGGTCATTCAAAGATCACTATTTGCAGCTTGGGATTCAACATACATCTTTTTCCATGTAATAGGCCATGTGGGTCAGGTCAGTGTCGCGTTCACCTATGGGCTTTTTCACATCCACCACAAGCATGCGGGCATCAGGGTCATACTGCAGGAGGTTGGACAGGATACATTAGTGGGGTGTTTTTGTCATGTTGTTCTAAAAATTATTTGATCCAGGTTTTACAAATGTGGCAATAAAGTATGTTTTGTTTTTTACACTCACCTCAACCTTATCCACCATGTCCTTGTTGAAATTGGAATAACGTTTGTGAATGGCATCTGCAATGGCACTGTATTAAGGAAAGAAAATAAAAATGATCAAACACTTAAGTTATAATGCTGGTGTGTTTATGCTCTTTTTTTTAAAAAAAATATATACTTTAAGAAAAGGTGACAGTTAAATACGCTTACGTTTTCAAGTTGGCAGCATTCACTTCACCAGTCACTGGTTTGTGTGTCAGCTGGAGACGAATCCAGCTGGAGGAAAAAACGAGACAGAAAGGCAAACATTTTAGAGTTGAACATTAAAACTACGTATCAAATACCTGCCCTCCACACTGATCAGGATGAAATACTCACTATGTCTCCACGAGCTTCTCACACTTGAGGTTCTTGTCTCCTTTGTCAGTACGGCGAACTCCAGCACTGTTGACACACCAGCACTCCTCTGTGCCGTTGCACTGCTTGGCCTTGAATTTGCCGTCGTTCTCACACTCGGGGTCATAGATGCCATCGTTGTCCACAAAGGCGGTCTCCACTGGCTTTCCTCCTATTGTACGGGTGTCCAGGCCCTTTCTGGCTCTGTACATCTCAGCCTTCATCAGGAAACACTTTGGAATCACTGAAGTTGAAACAAGAGATACATGGTGAGGCGTAAACATAACAACCCCATGAAGGAAAAACAAGAAGGAGGGAATACACAGGCTCCATCACAGGACACAGAATATACTTACATTCTTTGCAGTTCAGCGTTTGTTTCTCGTTGCTGCCGATCAGAAGGGTGCATTCACATGGAGTTCCATCACAGGTGGCCCACTTCATGGTGTCACATTGACCTTAGTAGAGAAACACAAGGGTTTGTCATTCAGACTGAAACAAAACAAACGCCCTAGAAACTGAAACAAATGTCAGCACCTCCGAACAAGAACTCCTACTCCAACTTCATGGCTTGATTGTTTTTGACACTGTAGCATAATTTGACAAATTGTGATTTAATGAAACAATGTAAGACGCGAAACGTAATATATGCTTAATGTGACCCAATTTCACAAAGGACTCATTGTACTGTTTGTTATAGAGCCATGAATTAGAGGGGCCAAGAACGGCAGGTAGACCAGCAGGTTGCGCACACCTGGGCGTTGGTTTCTCTAAACAGAGGAGTCCCAGAGGAGCGGGACCAACCCTCCCAACCCCCACTCAGCCACAAAACTACTGCGTTTAACAACCAAACAGATTTCATGCCCTTTTTTCAATCTCTAACGTCTGATAAAATTACCAAAAATGAACAAATATCACACAAAACAGCAAGGGAAAATGATTAAATTACATAATATAAGAACTGGCCTCATACAGGAGTTTCAATTGGACTTATCATTCGTGCTTTGTATCTGAAGCTGTTTGAGTACTGAGAAAGTGTTCTTTAATTGATATTTTTTTTTCTCTGTCCCTCACTGTAAGACACCTTAAGCTTTCTGAAGTTTAAGAGACCAAACTACTTACAGTTGGCGTTGACTCGCACCGCGAGGGCGACGAAAAGGAGACAAATCAAAATCTTCATGATGAAACTGATAGAAATCCAAAACCAGTCAATGAAACAGAGCTTCTGTTGAGCGCTTTCTGTCCGTCTATCTTTCTCTCCGAGCAAAAAGTGGAGCAAGAATGGCGTCCGAGCACACAAGGCTTCCTTTTTCTTCCTGCAAGGTGTGTCCTAGTCAAACCTGTTTGAAGGGAAACTCAAGTAGCGCGCGCACACAGGTATGGCCTCCCAGGAAATAAACAAAACAAAAAACTCAGTAAAGTTTTCGTTTGGATCGCTTATCTCACTTGTGATTGTCCTTGTCGAACTGACATTGGCTTGTGATCAAGTAAATTTATAAGACATGTTTTCTCATGACGTCGCTCTAATTTGCGTAGCTAATGATTAGGGGAGGAGTGTAAAACCAAACGCACCTTTTTTCCGGTGTGACCATATTTGGCTTCTGTCTCAGCGTTGACATATTTGCTTTTTTGTTTTTTTGTTTTTTTGTTTCTTTTAGCTTTTCAGTAAATCTGTATAAAAATTTCCGCCGATAGTTTTGACTGAAATACGGTAATGAAACAAAATTTCTAAGTTTCTATGATGTGTACACAACTTTTGTGGTTTATTGTCTAAAAACCTCATTCTGTCTCAGATATTGTAAAACTGTGTTGTTTCCTGTAGGCTGTGGTTTGTAGAGATTTTACTTCAAAGAACTGTAATCATGCAGGATGTAGTGATTTAAGTCATTATGTTGTTATATATTGTATATATTGTTCAATTTCTTGTTCTTATTTTGTACTTATTATTTATTGTTCTTAATTCTTATTGCTGCTCTTTTACATTATGGCTTTTACCATCCACTTTCTGCTGCAAAAATGCAGATTTCCCCATTGTGGGACTAATAAAGGAATATCTTGTCTTATCTTATTCCTACTTTACCAATTATTAGATTATATGTTTGTAGCTTTGGCACCTTGTTGCATGTGTATCTTCATAAAGACTTTATAAATCTCATTTAGTGCCACACATTCAAGTTTTTATTCAAAGTTGTATGTTTTTGTTCATGTTTTGATGTCATCCATGATATCATCCACCTAAAAGACCACAATATGCGCACAAAATGCCCAATGTTTAATTAAATAAGTCCAGAGGTGTGTCTTGTTTATCATAGGCTGAGAAACACTGTGTGACATGATGACATCATCAACTGCCCCAGCAGGTATCTTACATGACAGAAACCAGTGGTTGGGAAAGACACATCTCAGGTATATTGAGTCACACTCGGTTGGATGAAACAGCTGACTCACATATGGCTCATAAACATGATCTGTCTGAAAGGTATTCTCACCAAAAAATTACCCAAATTTTATATCCCAGATATTAGTTGATGGCAATCAGTAAGTAAACGGGTATCATTGAAAACAAAAAATAAAACAAAACACAACAAAGACACTCAGCAGAATGACATAAAATAAAATAAGGTTCACTGATTTATTATTATTTTTCTATATTATCAAAAACAGAGAAACATCACAAAAACATAAGAATACAGCAGAAGAGTCCAATGAAGCAGTGGTGGTACCAGAAAACACAGTCAATTATATGATTTACCTACTGACATTTTTACTTCTCTATCTATGTTTTCTCTAATCACAGGCTGAGTTACTGTAAGAAGTTTTTATTAATGTAGCCTAGTCTTTAAGTTTCTCTTCTAAATCATGTATTGTGCTATTCCATCTGGTGGAAATAGTCTTACCAGTGACTACACCAGGTACTACACTGCTTTTTTAAAATAAATCTAACATTAATGTGCATGTGTCCCTTACCTTATAGTATGTCTGGTGTCTCCTTCAATGAAATCTTAAGGCTTATGTCACTGCTGTATACCCAGATGTAGATCACATTACTAAATACTGGCATTTATTCCTTTTTAAGAAAGTGGCATTCACTTGAAACATGATCAGCCTTTCTGTGTCACTTATCAAATCCTGGAACAAATTAAGCCATTAGGCTTTAACTGCACTGTATCATCTTAACATATTTTCTCAGTTTGTTCAAGAAAATATAATTTTCTCAATCAGAATGGCTCTGTTCTCCTCTAACAAACCACTCAAAATACTTTATACAGGAAAAGTAGTTTATTGGACTTTTTCAATAGTATGACTGCAGAGAGGGTAGTCAATAGTACATGATAAACAGGTTTCTCTTTTACACATTTTGCAGACATTTCATGTAGAGAATCATACACAAAGGAACGACTTGAAATACATGTCGAAGTACCTTGTTTATGGCCACTAACACAAATGTAACTAATGACTTAATAACTTTATTACTGCTGTGTTTTATTTCAGTGAGCCACAGCCTTGATAGAATAGTTTGCCTTCTCACCGAGGAGCAGAGTTTTGCTAATGTGAACAGTGACCCCTGTGGTTGAAAAGTTGTAGCTCAGCTCAAATTCATACAGTCCTATTTCTTAAATAAATACACCCTGAAGTTTCTTATTGTGTAATGTTAGAGTTTTGGTTAGTACAAAAAAATGAAATCATTAAATTTTACTTTACTATGAAAAACTATAAAAGGTGTAAACAGTTAAATGAATAACAACACTGAAAAGCTGTTATTACAGTAAAACTTGGGAAGCTACATTTTTTTAATGAGCTCACTCCTCACTTCTCACAGTAACATTTTCTACCATAGCTGAGTTTCTCCTCCATCTATAGCACAGACAACTATATAAGAGCTCATTTCATATACAAAGTGACACATTAAGTGTACTTAACTTTATTACTTTTCCTTAAACTTTTTACATAAAGGAGCCCTAAACTGACAAAAATACAACTAAGATCCCCATTTTACAAGAATTCCAAAGTTCTTTGTTGAGAAGGTTTTTGCTTTTATATATTACATGACAGAAAACCTCTGCTATAGTGTCATGTATGAATAGCATTATGGCAGAATTAAATTATTCCCTGTTGGCTAGGGAAAGTGAAGAAAGTGGACAGGGAGATGTATGTTGACTTAAATAGTCACTCAACAAAAAGGTCTATAACCACAGTCTACAACAGGTGAGTCAGACTTTATGCAAAAAAAATAGCTACAAATTTGCATTTGCAAAGACCAATGTGTTATTGCTTCTAACTAACAGTGGTAGTAGCCAACACACAGAGACAAAGACATAACTTAATGTGTTTGTTTGGTAGAATTTACAAAAAAGACCCAGATTATTGTGATTAGTCATGATATGAATTTCAAAAAGTTTCTGACAACATGTCACAAAAAATGAATATTTTTTTCAAGGGAGCCTCGGGGCAACAAAAAGTAGTGTTTGTAAAGTTTTCTATGTTAACCATTAAAAAAATATATGTCTTCAAGAAACATAATTTTTTTGTAAAGGTAGTTTTAATCTTGTGTTCTAAATGTTAGCAGTGATTGAAACAAACTTATTTATTGTATTTAATGACAATTTTACAAGAAGGCATGAATGATTAAGAATTGTCACAAAAATCATACTGTGTCCTGTTTTCTTGTCTACAGTGAGGAGGACAAACTATGGCCTTAGGGAACGGGTCCACTTATTGTGCAGAAGCTGACACATAAGCAGGGGAATATGGGTGTTCCCCTTCCCAGAGGTTTAAGATGTCAGGGCAGTGCATGGCATGGTGAGGAGGGCCATTGTCCTGAGTCCCAGGGGTGGAGGAATCAAGACAGAGGTGGAGGAGAAGGAAGCGGAAGATGCTGTTTGACGACAGAGGTTCGACTTTGCGGGGAAAAACGCATAGAAGGGGAGAGATCCAGAGGAGGGGAGTCTGCATTTTCTCCCCTACAAAGACCACCAGGAGACGGGAAAATATGCAGTGAGTAAAAAAAATCTGTAGTATTCTGTACTTTTATCTTTCTCTTCGTCTTGTAAAAGTCATCGGTTCCTTTTTAGTGGTGACCCAAAATTGTCATGGCTCTTTAAAGTTACCGAGATTCATCAGTGAAGTCATCATGAATCCTTTGAAGTGACCCTGTCCCAAATTTTATGTTCCACAATTTTTTTGGGATCTTTCTTACGTAAATTATCAACCGTGGTATGATTAAAGCATAAAGGCTTCATTTTAATGCAAAGTAAGAAAACTGATTAATTGCTCTATGATTGAGTTCATGACATACTTTTGTTAGTAAAATCTTCAGTATTGCAAACCCTGTACAATAATAAGGACTTAGACTGTACTGTCCTCTGTGAGTAATGAACTGAAGGTCAGGTAAACATAGCCAGTGTATGAGTTTGTTGCTAAGGTCTGTTGGCTAGAAAATTGTGAAATTAAGAGTTTAGTTAATTAAGCTTTACTGTGATTGAAAATAATCCAGCTAATACCAATTATCCAAAACAAAATCCTTTCAGTGTACAAATGAACATCTTACACATGAACAACAATGACAGTGGAACACTTTAATCTCCTGATAAATTGGTTAACATCAAATGTAGTTAGCAGTAGCAAAGGTAAACCAACATAATCTACTTCTTTAAAGTACAAGCAAATACATCATGAATCCCTTTAATGTGACTCCGTTTTTATTTGAAAAGCCTTGGCATTGATGATAGGCAGTTTTTTTCATGGTACCCTTGGGCAGAGCCAGGCTGTTACACACTGTTTACACTTTTTATTCTACCCTGAGCTAACCAGCTGCTTGTTGTAGCCTCATAATTAATTGACAGACATGGGAGGGGTATCATTTTTCTCATTTAAAGATCCAACAAGACAAATAAGGATATTCTACAGAATTCCAAAGTTTTTTTCTTCATTAGGATAAATTTTAAAGAATTTACCCTCAAAGTAAGAGACAAATCAAAAGGGGAGCTTAGTTCAAAGGAAAAGCTGAGTGTTTGCTAAAATGGAAAACAACGGGATTTCAAAATGCTTGAGGCATCAGTGTGTTAAAATGTAGGTTGACTTTTCCTGGTACACTTTAAGGGTATAAACAGTTAACCCCTTTCCACTTGTACTTGTTGCTGTCCATTGGGCGGGGGTGGGGGGGTGGGGGCTGGTTTGCAATTATGTAATGAGAATCTGCCTCAGTGCTCTCCCTGTCTACCAGAATTACCTCTTGAGATACAGACAATAGTCCTGCATGGCCCGGAGAGAATAACATTTAGATGGTAACCTAATCAGAACAGACAGGAATTGTTGTCAAGATTCCCATAATCCTGCTAAACCACTTCTTTGAGCCATTGCCTGTAAAAATATTGGGATGAGTGACGGAGAGACCTGCACTGTGGAAAATCTGTTTTTTAAACAAGAGTCTACTGGTGAGTCTAATCTGATATCATTTGACCTAAAACACCTTGAATGCAACTTTATTTCAATCTATCCCAAAAAGTGTACTGGCAGAGAGTGTTAAAAGTTTTTAGACTTTTAAAAAATGGGGGGATGCAGCTTTCTTAAATCATTTGATTAAACCTTGAAACCAAAGAGTCCCACTCAGTGCTCACCCACCCATGCTGATTTCACAACACACTCTACTGAAAAGGTCCTGTTACCTTCAAAAGTGCAATTAAAATTATCCACCAAAGCCATGCACTGTAACACAGACAATGGTCCTGCATGTCCTAGAGAAAATATCAGCATTTAGAAGGTAACCTAATCAGAACAGACAGGGATTGTTGCCTGTAAAAATACTGAAATAGAGTGACAGACAGACTTGCATTGTGAAAAAAACAACTTTTTATACTCAAGCATTCTGGTGAGTCTAATCTGTTAACTCTTAACCCCTAACACCTTGAATATAATATCATTTCAACTCCTCCTAGATCACTGTGGTGGCAAAGACTGTCTAGTCTGTGTCTGTCAGATAATGAAGGTCTTAAATCATGTTTGGACCATGAACCTGAAAAGTCCCACACGGTTCTTACCCACAAGGCTGTGTTCACTTCACAACACTCTGCTGAAAATGTCCCGCTGCCTTAACAAGCTCAATTAAAATACTTTTTTAAAACAAAGTAATTTAAAGTATTAAAATCTACTCTAAAAGAATTTTTATTTCCCTATCTGGGTAAATCATACACCGAAAAGTTTGTCAAATTGTCACATTTGTAAAGAAATAAACATTGCTATTAACATGCTTTTTGCACTACCAGTTTTTTACCACTTCATTTGGGCTTTTAAACTGGCTGTACTGCTGACTGGTAAGAAAAAGAACAATAACTGTACATAACCTTTTGAACATGGGCAATCATTTGGTTTCAGTCTTTTTGAAGTTGGTGACAACTTTTTGTTTTTGCAGTAAGAGAAGTTATGGAAAATAAAAACATCTTAAAAATATAATTTTGGGAATAAAACATTTAAATCTACAGTCCCAGGTTTCCTAGACTGTGCATGGAGCTTTTGTAGTTGGTAGTAAATGACACAGCTGCAGACTGTAGTGCTCAATGAATAACAGAAGTAAATAAAAACCTTTCCTCCTTAAAATGAATGAAATTTTTTATATAATTGAATATTGTGCAGATGAACAAGCTTCAACAAGTAGGAATAATTTGTAATGATGAATTAGCAAAGAATAACAAACGACCTCTTTAGATAAGATAATAGGCTTATCTGTGTTAAAGCAACTGTAACAATAGACTTACCAGTGTTCATGAAGATACAAGTAGGCTGTGGTAACAAAAAGTACAGTAAGGAAGAAAACAAAGACTTTTCAGTTAGGTCGAATTAAGATCCTGCTTTATTTTTTTCAACAATGGTGCAGCATGAAATTACATTCTTCATGTTGATGCACAACTAAGAAAAAACTGAAGCCCCTGCATGTTGTTAAGGATTACATGCTCTATTTTGGCAAAACAAGGTGCTTCAGGAGCCATAAAGTGGATGAAAGTCATGTCTCCTTTTTTTTTTGATTGGAGTGATTCCGTTCTCTGTCTTTTACTTAATAATAAAGATAATGAGCATTCAGAATATTCACTATGTTTACTCAAAACAGAGAGTTGTATTACTCCAACAGGTGGCTGACTGTTATGATGTTCTTTTCTTTGCCCTCACAGGTTTCCACTCCTGTGGTTGATAAGTCTTGCAGTACTGGATTACTGCTGTGCAGGTATGTCACCTTCAATACAGACAACAAATTAAAAATACCCCTAAAACATATTTAAAGGGATTAAGTTGACACGCAATCAGACTCTAAAGTTCCTTCTTGGTCTTTTCAGTTGCTGACCCCAGGGAGTGTGAGGCAGCAGGAAGCAAGTGCCACCTGCAGGCTGAGTGTCTAAAGGTCAATAACAACTTCACCTGTGTGTGCCGCATGGGCTACCAGGGCAATGGCCTGCTGTGCAATGACATTGATGAATGTCTCACTGGCCTGCATAGCTGTCACCCACGAGCCCGCTGCAACAACACCCTGGGCAGCTACAGCTGTGTCTGCCTCAATGGATACAACGGAGATGGCACTAACTGCCAGGACATTGATGAGTGCCAAAAAGAAAACGGGGGTTGCCACGCCAATGCTGTCTGTACTAACTACGAGGGTGGGCGACAGTGCAAATGTAAAGTTGGTTTTATGGGTAACGGCTTCCAGTGTAGTGATGTTAACGAATGCACTGACCAAGGGATCTGCCACTGGAACGCCAGCTGCACCAACAACCCCGGGTCCTATGTATGTACCTGTAATGCTGGCTATAAAGGCAACGGAAACTACTTATGTCTTGACATAGATGAATGTTCAGAGACTCCTCATGTGTGTTCGTCCTCTCTTGGCTACAGAGGCTGTAAAAATCTGCCTGGCAGCTACCACTGCACGTGCAGCAGCGGCTTTGAAAGTAATGGGCAGAGCTGTGTGGACATTGATGAATGTGCAAGCAACATCTGCAGCCTGTATGCAGATTGTGTGAACACCATGGGGTCATATCGGTGTACCTGCAACAGGGGTTTTGCAGGAAATGGACTGACATGTGCAGACGTAAATGAATGCAATGAGGACAATCAATGTGACCCCAATGCTGCTTGTATCAACAGACTGGGGAGTTACGAGTGCTCCTGTCTAGGAGGTTACATAGGAGATGGCCGACTGTGTGAGGACATTAATGAGTGTGCAACAGCTAACATCTGCCCTTCTACCACTACCTGTGTCAACACTGGAGGGTCATATTACTGTGACTGTGGCAGTGGCTTCATCTTTAATAACTCAAAGTGCCATGACCAGGATGAGTGTGTGGCCGGCCTCTGCAGCCCTTTTGCAACCTGCACCAATTCACCTGGCTCCTTCTCTTGCCAGTGCACAGCGGGGTACAGGGGAGATGGCTTCACATGCGTTGATATGGACGAGTGCTCGCTTGCTACGCAGTGTCACCCAAATGCCCTTTGCGTCAATCTTCCTGGCTCCTACAACTGCACCTGTCGAGCGGGTTATTCTGGAGATGGGGTGATCCAGTGCAATGATGTAAACGAGTGTCTTGTGGATAATGGAGGTTGCAGAAACAAAGCTACGTGTGTCAACAACCAGGGTTCCTTCTCTTGCCTGTGCCAGTCAGGCTTTATATTGATTAACCAGACTCTTTGCCAGGATATAAATGAATGTGAGGAGACCCAGAATCCATGTGGAATAAATGAAGAGTGCAAGAACATTGACGGGTCATTCGAGTGCCCCTGCCAGGTTGGTTACTACCGGCCTGCCAGCAACATGGACTGCGTTGATATGGACGAGTGTAAAGAAAACCCTTGCCATGTCAACGCAACATGTCTCAACTCCATTGGGTCATACACTTGCACCTGTAAGCGAGGTTTTGTGGCAAATGGCAACCAGTGTGACGATATAGATGAGTGTGCTGTGGTGGGTACATGCCACCCACGGGCACTCTGCACCAATGTCATAGGAGACTTCTTTTGCTCCTGTCAGCAGGGTTTTAAGGGTGATGGATTCTCCTGTGAGGATGTGGATGAGTGCGCTCTTTCTGATACCATTTGTCCATCTTTCTCAAAGTGTATCAACTCTCCTGGTGCTCACGTCTGCTCATGCCTGAATGGCACACTCGCCTCCAATGACACCTGTATGCTGCCCAAATCACTGTGCTACCCTGCCTGCCACACTCACGGCCTGTGCCACCATTCACCTGCAGGGTACCAGTGTGTGTGTGACCTGGGTTATGTGGGTGACGGTCTGACTTGTTCTGACATAGATGAGTGCCAGAGGGAAAATATTTGTCCTGAAAATGAAACTGAGTGTATCAATATCCCAGGATCTTTTTCCTGTGTCTGCAAAAAAGGCTACAAACTCAACGGAACACAGTGTTTAGGTAAAACACAGTTCTTTGATTATCATTTTTAAGCAAATCTTTAAAGAATCCGTGTCATGTTCAGCGCTTCAGAAGAATCACTTATGAAGACAAACAAAAAGGGAGCTCATTTTCATTTTAGGCTACTTTGAACTAGACATATTTTAAAGAGTTATTCCTAAGCTATACCGAGGTTACTACACAAAGTACACAAGAGGTCAGTTCAGGTTGAAGCCATTTTCATTTCTTGTTTTGCTTTCCAATCCATATCAATCAAAAAGCAGGTGATAAAAATGAGGTAAAGACCTAAGGATATCAGAAATGTGTGGGGAAAAAGGAAATATGTATTTGAATAAAAATCCTAATTAATCCATTAAACATGCTCTTGTCATATAATGAGACCATCCCTTAGCCTTATTATGTTTAGTGTAATCATTCTAGTGTTAGACAAAAAGTTCAGGGCTAGGAAAGAAAAAGTACTGAAGAAAGTCACAATATCAGGATGCAAGTACAGGATTCTCTGCTACATGGATTTTATATAAAATTGAAAAGTGTAAAAGCAGCAAAGTGGAATTTTTTAGGTTTAAAAAAAAAGTCATCTGTAGAACCCAGCTTTACAGCTATCATCAGGAGCAATAAGCTTTCATCTGAAATCGAGACCCTTTTTAATGTTCTGTTTTGTGGTTAACAAAGTAGAAATGTATCCCTGTGCAACACAGGGTGGTTACTCACTGAAAGTAACCGTTAGCTTCCGTTACAACTGTTTTTCATACCTACTACAAGAGTCCTGTCAGTACTTGTATTAAGAGATTATTCATTTAAATGTCAATGAAGGTGAAAGTAAAATTTTTCAATGAAATTCACATGCAGTTCCAGTAGTAAGAACACAGGGAGTGACAACACACAACCTGTTCCTCCTGCCAACAGTCAGATAAGTTTCTAAATGACAACATTAAAGGTCATTTATTTGAAATTGTGCAACACAAGGTTGCATAATGAATAGAGGTAAATGCTAGCATCCGTTACAACCGTTTTTGTGTTTACTGTATCATGTCAGTCCTTGTATTAAAAGTGTTTCCAGTTAAATATGACGTGAAGATGAAAGTAAAATTCTTTAGTTAACTACACATACAATGCCGGTGATGGAACAATAATTACCACCCACACCTCCTGCTCTAACTGACACATTTTGACTCATTTTGAAAAAACCTGATTTTTTTTTTTTTACCTCATTTCTAAATGATTTTTTCACAACAAACTAAGGTCATTATATCTGATAGAAGAGTTTGTTTATAATGGGATGCTGTTAATCTTAATTATCTCCCCCTCTTTCCAAATGTCTCTCTTTTTATCCATCACCTTTCTAGATGTAAACGAGTGTGAGACGGGGCTGCATGAGTGCAGTGAGTTTGCCCAGTGTGTCAACTCAATCGGCAGCCATTCCTGCTTTTGTCTGAGTGGCTTCACAGGTGATGGGAAGAGCTGCTTAGGTAAGTATTCCTTCCTCATTATAAACATCCATTACACCACATCTTTCTTTCACCCCCATGTGTGGATTCTTTTGCGAGCTTTCTTTTAGCACCATTTGGAGCTGTTTCCCTGACACTGTCCCATTTTGGATAACTTATAGACCTTGATGAGTGCCAAATCCAAAATGGAGGATGTCATCCAGTGGCCAGCTGCATTAACACGCCTGGATCTTTCTACTGTGCCTGTCCACCTGGCATGGAGGGCAGTGGCTTTGACTGCCAGGATGTGAATGAATGTGAACAGAACTCCACCCTGCCACACAACTGCAGCACCCAGGCTTTGTGCCGCAACACGAATGGGTCCTACATCTGCAATTGCCAGGATGGATACCAGGGTGATGGTTTCGTTTGTGAGGATGTGGATGAATGTCAGCTGGAGGCAACCTGTAGCAGGAACATGACATGCAGCAACACCCCTGGCTCTTACATGTGTTTGTGTATCTTGGACATGGTGTATGACACGGGCACATGCGTGAGTAAAGACACCTGCCTGAATTCAAGTAGTGTCTGCCATCCACTTGCCAAGTGCCACCCACATGAGGGTTCTTTCTACTGCCAGTGTGTAGATGGTTATGAAGGAAGCGGAACCAAATGCTTGGACGTGGATGAATGTGACCAGTCAAAAAATTTAGTCTGTCCTGCCTTCTCCTACTGCTTCAACACCAACGGCTCCTACATCTGTGACTGCTGGGAAGGGTTTCAAGACAATGGGACACATTGTCAGGACATAGATGAATGTGTGACAGGGAACTTCACCTGCCCCGATAACAGTACCTGTACCAACATAGACGGGAGCTACGAATGTACCTGTGACCCAGGCTTCTCAGGCAACAGCACCCTGTGTTCGGACATAGATGAGTGCTCCCTTGGCCTTCTTCAGTGTCCTTATTTCTCCAACTGCTTCAACTTGGTTGGCTCTTTTATCTGTGAGTGCTGGAAAGGTTACCAAGGCAACAGAACTGAATGTGAGGATATCAATGAGTGCCTGGGCAACTCTACCTGCCCTGAGTTTAGCACGTGCGTGAACACCAACGGGAGCTACCTGTGTGTTTGTGATGGCGGATTTTCAAGCATGGATGGCATTTGTGTGGACATCGATGAATGCAGTAACGTGGAGCTGGGGGAGCTTTGCACCAACGGAACGTGTATGAATGCTGTTGGCTCATATTACTGTGAATGCATTGAAGGATTCCAGAGTAAAGGGACGGAGTGCATTGATGTAGATGAATGCCTTGACTCCCTCAACTCTTCAGTGTGTCAGCCTTATTCTACGTGCATCAATGTCCCTGGGTCTTATTATTGCCCCTGTAACAAAGGGTTTATCCTGAATGGTACAGAGTGTCAGGATGTTGATGAGTGTCACGACCCTGACGGCTTTCCTTGCCCTGAGCACTCATTATGTAAAAACACAGTGGGGTCTTTCTACTGTTTGTGTTCTCCTGGGTACGAACCCGTTGGCCTGGGCTGTGAGGACATCGACGAATGCAAATATAACACCACCTGCCGCTTTGACCAGGTGTGCACTAACCTGCCGGGAGGGTATGACTGCTCTTGTCCACTGGGATATCATGAGGAGAAGCAAGCATGTGTCGACACCAACGAATGTGAAACTTCACCCTGCCATCCCTCGGCGCAGTGCTGGAACACTCCCGGCTCCTTTTCATGCCACTGCCCTCTGGGCTTTGCAGGAAATGGCTCATGGTGCAAAGACGTGGATGAATGTGTCGCCCTGACTGAACCATGCCACCCTAAAGCTCACTGCCATAACACTCCAGGGTCATTTGTATGTGTGTGCATGTCTGGCTTCATAAGTATCGGGCGCCTGTGTGTAGACTTTGATGAATGCCAACAGGCCAATGGGCAGTGTCACTCTGCTGCCACCTGCTCCAACCAAGTAGGAGGTGTTAAATGCTTTTGCGGTCAGGGCTGGAATGCTACCAAAGACAACGGTCATGATATCGGGGGATGTGTAGACTTCGATGAGTGTTTGTCACCCTTGACATGTCCTGGGCAAACTTCCTGCATCAACCTGCCAGGATCTTACAACTGTTCCTGTCCGAGAAACAGCACAGTGTGCAGATCAATGACTCACAAGGGTTGGCTTTGCCTCTGTTAATCACGTGTCATGTTAATACCTGAAGTCTATTTGCGTGTGGCTGATTTCTACAAAACAAGGAAACTATTGGAAAAAAAATCCATCTGTGGCTGTACTAATCTAGTTAATTAAGCCAGAGCTCCTAATTTCATATTCAGCCACTTAACTTAAACAAGTTAGCCTGAACATGTAATAAACTAAGTAAACTGAAAGGCAAGTTTCCTAATCAATCTATACTTTGAGTTGATGTTTTGTTTATTAGTTGCACCTCTGCTGCCACACTGAGTGTCAAGCTAACATTACTGGAAAATATTTTTTGAAGACCACTATCAACCTTGCCTCTTATCCATAATGTCTCCATCATAGATAGAGGCAAGATCCAAATTCCAAATGCTTCCTTACATGAATTATCAGGAGATCTGGTGTTTATTCCAGTACAGTGTTTAGCACAGGGCAGCAGCAGCCTGGCTTACAGAGTGAGCATGTATGCACAGTGCATGCTAATGTTAGAGTGACAGCACATCCTGCTTTGTGTTTACACTGAACATTGATATTTAAATTAGCACTGATTATTACAGACCTTTTTTTTTCAAAATAGGTACTTAGAATTTATTTTAATTTAGAGACACAGCTTAAAACATCAGTTCACATGCTGGGAGCAAGTGAACTGATCTGTCTGGTTGATAACAGTACAATGCATCTTTAGTCTTGCAACTTACACAAGCTTTCTGTGCTTCCCCAATAGAGAGCAGCCTGTACCCCTTTGGAGCAGAAGTTGGTGATCAAGAAATAAAGATGGACACAAAGGATGGAAATTCCCCTTATATCACACCCCCAATGGGTTTCCCTTATATGGGAAAACTGTATGACAGAGTTTATGTGAGTTTTATGTGCATTTACTTATGACATTACAAAGTCAAAAGGAGAGTTTCTGCAATTTATTTCTAGTTCTAAAATAATGGATTTTTTTGAGAAATGTTTGCCTTTGTTTCAATATTACGTCTTGCAAGATATTTAAAAATAAAATTCCTGGATCCACTTAGATGGATTTAAAATATTTTTCAAACAGATTTGAAGCATAACCTTCATAGCAGAGGTAACAGTAATGCTCTGAGGAATAAAACAGAGCACCAAATTATCTTCATGAGTGTGCTATTTTTTAGAAATTCACAAATTACATGTGACTTACTACAACAGATTGTAGTAATGTGTAGATTTCAGCAAGACAATGCACACAAAATAGCCTTCTTGATCCTTGTAGGGCTCAAATGCATTTCTTAAGTCTTTGGAGAAGCAAAAAAAAAAGTGAAGCAGTAATTCATGCAGCTTTCATAATAAAAGTGGCTATTAATGACAAAGTAAAATAACAAATAGATAAATTAGACATGTTAGTAAAACTACTGAAATATTAGTAATAGAGTTGTGATTTAACAAGAAAAAATATGATTAAGCTGTTCATTATCGGTCTTTTTTTTGAAACTTTCTTTTTATTTAAGTTTTCAGGTCCTTTTTTCAACAATAAAAGACTAACAAGTAAATCAAAAGCCAAGACAGAACAAGAATAGACAGAAATTATTAGTGAATAGACAGGTTGACAAGGCTAACATAGGCCATACTTTAGTGCAAAGTGAAATGATCGTTCACATTGGGAATGAGTTACACATTAAAGAATGTGAGGTCCACCTTTCCCAGTACTTTGTATACTGGTCAGTCCGTAGCCTTAGGGTGAAGGTCAGTTTTTCCATGCATTGGATGTCATTTGTTCATTATCTGTCTGATATCAATCCTCTCTCTTTCCTTTCTGTCAGTTTTCTGACAATGGACTTGTCCAGTTTCAGTCTGTCACTGAGAATGAGCAGTACCTGCTACCTGCTCCTTTAGCCAGCGGTTTCCCAGAGAACATGAATGTGTCACTGTTGGCGGTGTTTTGGGATGATGCTGACCTCACCCATGGAGATGGGCAGCTGCTCTATCAGGTTTGACCTCATCCTCATTTGATGGACAAAAACCATGTGAAATTTTGCTGAAACTTGTGCTGACATCATTGCTCCTGTTTTTGTTCAATCTTTTAGGAATACCATGAGCTGGATATATCTGATGTCTACTCACAGATAGTGTTTAATCGTACAGCAGATGAAGTGACAAAGTTTGAAAAACAGAAAAACAAGGCCGCATTCACCCCATCCTGGATCCTCAAAATCACATGGGACCATGTGATGCCTGTTTCCTACCAGAAAATCAACTTCTCAGAAGTAAAAACATATGTTTATATTTAATTATATTACGCTTAGAAATAAAAGATGCAAAGGATTAATGTATCCTACTTTTCTGAAATATTTTTTTTTCATTTTATTTTCTTAACCAAAATTGCAACTAAAGTTAAGGAAAATCTTAGTAATAATAGTTTTGTGTCAAATACAATGCCTAACGGGGTGATTTTTGCACTTTATATGTGATTTTTTTATCCAACAAAAGCTCTATCTGCTTTCCTGTTAGTTCTACTCTCACTGAAAGGTGTGATAAAGCAGGGAGTGTTACTGTTTGCTTGCACGTTTGTCCTACTTTGCATGCTTTTGTTATGTGCAATGTGAGCCGTTTAACCACCAGCTCAAAGAAAGCAGCCATTCAGTCACAGTTCCTGGATGTCTTGTTCTATTTTGTGTAACTTTGGTGCCACCTTGGGGCTGTTTGAGCTACAGGGCTTGGAAATAGAGTGTAGTGATATCTGCTGCCACCTGTCTATTGCAGATCTTTCTTCAGTGTCTATTTTGTAGATCTGGATATTGTGTCACAATGTTGGTCATTGATACCCTGATTGATTAACAATCAGGATAAAATATAATGAATATGGCAGACTCATAACAGAGCTTTGAAATAATCAGATGTGATGCAATTTTTTAAAATCTGTAGAAAAAAAGTCATCAAACTGATCTGTCATTTTCAGACTAACACGTTCCAGTGTATCCTGACCACCGATGGGTTGCGCTCATTTGCCCTCCTGAGATATGGGGAGATGCACTGGGGTCCTGGTCAGAGACCATACCACAATGCTCTCATCGGCTACACAGACGGAAACTCATCCCACAAGGAATACACTGTCCCTGAAGAAAACCTTTTTGGGCCTGGGGGCAGATACAGACCCCAGCAGATAACAGGCTTCACGGGGAAGTTAGGTCAGCTGCTTTATGATTTGACAGGACCGGTGGGGTCAGACATGGATCCCCATATCAGGTGCCAGGCGTGGGCGATGAAGGAGCCTGACCCTGCTGGTTGGATGGAAGGGCTTTTTTCATGTCCCTGCACCCGCATCCAGGCTCTGGAAGACCTGGCATTTTTGCAAGACACTGCTGATCCAGGCTCAAGGGTGAAGAAGCTGAGGGGTCAGCGATGGGGGGGTGTGGGGGGACACGTATTCCGGTCCATCCTGTCTAACAGACATGGTTCAGGGAAGAGGTGTGTGTATGAACCAGATGGTCCCTTACTGGCTGGGTACAATGAACGCTACTTTTCTGGACACAGCATACAAAAACATATCGGTAATTCACGTAACTTTTTATTTTTGGTCAAATCCAGTGCAAAACATGTATACTGTATACAGTCAAATATAAAGTCTGTTATACACCATGGAATGTTTTTATCCATTGTTTATCCAAAGGAAGTCTGAAAATAATAATCTCATAAATGGAGTTGAATTTAAGAACAAGACCAAAAAAGGCCCCAAACACTGTTTATCAAATTTTTAGTGATTAATTTCCTGGAAATTCAGTAATTCAGAGATATTAATTTGAGAAGGAGTGCCTATAATTGACTTACTTTAGATGTTTTCTCATATTAAAGGGTAGAAAAAAAGTTTGTTTTTGACTTGATATTTTAATAATGATTGCTGTGAGTCAGCATGATGCAAGTCCCTTGCTTAGGGACAAAGTATTATGCATGACTATTACTTGGATCAAACTTGCAAACCCTCTTCTTACAGGACAGTCTATGATCCTAGCCCCATGCTGCCACAACCAATTGCCTTTTTGTGTGGATATTTAATGGAAATTCTCTTTACAGATGATGATCTCCTGCCTTTCCAGTGGTGCTGTATCGAGTCTCCTCTGTGCAAGCTTTACCTTGAGAAGAGACCACTGGACCGCTGCCAAGGTTACAGCTGGGCCAGCCATGATGGCTACAGCCCGGCCAAGAAAGCGACACAGGGTGTAGGTGAGGGATTCATAACAGTGAACATAGAGCACCGGAGTTGCTGGTTAGAATCATATCAGCTGTATTGTTCTGTATTTTTTTTTTTCATTTTTTCCATTTTTTTTCCATTTTAATTTCATTATACAACTTGTTGTATAATGACAAATAAACTTCCTTGTATCCTTATATCCTTGTATCCTTGTATCCTTGTATTCTTAATTACTACTGTTATAAACATCCGGTCACGTTAGTCATCAGTATGTCCATTCCAAGAAAACTCACTGTTCCATCAACAAAATATAACTGTAGAGTGATGAATTCAACTTATTTCCCAGAAAACCTCTCTTGTCCATGTTTTCTTTGCAGCGATGGTTTATGGCAGTCTCCATTTCATCACCTTTGATGGAACAGAGTATTCCTTCAAGGCCCTGGGAGAGTTTGTGATATTGCGTCTCTCCTCCAACACTGGCTCTAATATCTTCACCCTGCAAGGACAGACTGACAAGCTTCACACAGACACAAAGGGGATCACTGAGGTCCCAGTGGTGGTGCGCATGGCTGCCTTCCACCAGGGCATTGGCAAGGTCAGGATGTTTGTTTTTAGGGGGAAGACAGTGTAACTGTGTGGGTAGGCTAATTTACAAAAAGTTGGTCTTGGAGGAATTCTTAGATTTTGGAACATAAGCTTCTTAATTTTTTATTATGGCAGATGAGGACATTGATGCCATTTTCATGTGCATTAGAGAGGTGGGAGGTGATTAGCCTAACTTAGCCCTGTGAAGCGAGAGGAAACAGCTAGCTTGATTCTGTCCAAAGTTTGAAAAAACACCCACCAACTTCTCTTTCACTTCTTAATATGTTATATCTTGTTTGATTACAAAAATTGTGACCTCTTCACCACACTGAGGTTACCAGGTTTGACTGTATTGCCCCTCAACTTCACCATTTATTGACTGTAACTGGCAACCCTCCCCTCAGGTGCAGATGCTGCACACATGTACTGGATGAGTGGCTAAACTGTTGTTTGTAAAGGAATGAATATAGCGCATAACTCACCATAAAAACAATACTTGGTAAAAAAAAAAAAAAAAGAAGAAGTCACAATTAGTCAGCTATGTTAGTTAATGTACACATGTATTTTCACTTCAGTTGTTTCCCCCATCTGCCAGTTTTCATGCTAGGCTAAGCTAGTTGCCTCCAGCTCCATATTTTAAACGATCTTCTCAGCTAAATCTGGGGAAGTTTATGAATGACAGCATTTCTACTCTTAAAGTATTTCTAAACTTAATTTAGTACTAAACTAAACTTACTGAACACCAGTCATTGGTTGTTATGGGGACATACAGATCCGTTCAACATAGACATCTCTGCAAAACTATATGGTTATTAACGAATAACACTAAAGTAAATATTTGAATTTTTCCCAAAAAAATACTTTAACCTGTCTCTGTTATTAACGTCGTCTTTTCAGATTGAATGGAGATGTGCAGGGAAGGGAGACGGACTGCGAATTTTTGTGGATGATGTTGAAATCCCAGTCACAGTTGGTAAAGATAAACACACACACCCAGCACACACATAAAAAGCTCTTTTGGTTTGTATTAGTCACCATAGTACAGAAGCAGCAAGAAGAATCCATGGTATGCAATTAGCAGTGATGTGGCTCGAGTTACATAACAGAAAAAAAATCTATGCTCTTAGCAAACCCTACAAACACAAGTGTGTACTTAAGACTTAAAAGCTGCTGCAGACAAAAGTGTCCCCTCTCTTGATTGTACATCGCATCTGTCTCACAGGTGTTGTGCACGTGGGTGAGAAGGGCTTTGCTGTGCGTTGCATGTCGCTGGATCGTTGTGCAGCGGTGTATGCCAGCGGCCTTCATGTGGTAGCTTGGCGGGCAGAAGATCACACTCAGCTTGCAGCCATGGTGGAGGTTCCTCAGACCTTCTACAACCGCACTGTGGGTCTCATGGGTCTCTGGAGCTCCAACCGCTCTGATGATTTCCTCATGTCCGACAGCAGGCTTCTCTTATCAGCAGACCTCAACCCCCCCTCAGAGAACAGGCTGCAAGAGTTCGGCTTGTCCTGTGAGTGGAACATATGTACATAGTAATAGGATTAAATTGCTTAAAGGAGAAAGGATGAGGACATTTTGAGAAAAAAAAACACATTTATATAAGTTTTAAGCTAAGCTTTTTTTGCATCAAACTATTATACCTGGATCTTTCTGTTGTTGGCCTCTCCCAATCCAGTCCTCTCAGGGTCCTGTTGTGTTCAGCAGGATCCATTACTTTGATGCTTCTGACAACAAAATTGAACGGGGCCTGAGCACAGACACTGTTTAGGAAACTGAACTGCTTTTTTATTTCTGTGCTCGTCTGATGCAATGGATAAGATTAAACACAATCATCACTGAACTCAGCTCCATCAAGTATTTTATCTTCTCTCAGCTCATTGTTTTGGTTTAATGTTTCACAGCTTTCCTATTTCCAATCACTCACACTGCCAACTTCCCAGCACCAATCACCAAACAGCAGACAGACAAAGTTAGCTCCTAGTTGGTGAACAAGATGGATCATTTAGCCGGAGGGCGGCATACTTCCCCCAGGAGTTTTGGAAAAACAAAAAAGGGGCTGATAGGAGAATCAGTATTTACTATAACCTAAAAAAAAAAAAAAAGACAAAAAACCTTTTAAAATGGATAATATGTCAGTTAATGTAGTTATCAGACCTGGCCTTCCTAGAGCATTAAATAAACACACATGGCTGTAGTTTGCTTAAGTTCAGAATTCAGGATTTTGGGGTTTAACACCTTATTTGTGTTGCCTTTTCTCGTGCACTCCTGTTCTTCCCTTCCTCCATCTTCATCTTTGTACCAATGTGTGTGTTTTTCTAGGGGCAGTTCCAGTCCCTGAGAGCCTGTTGCTTTCTCAACCTCCACTGATTCCTCTGCAGTCCATCTCCACTGAGCAACTGCTGGGAAGCATCAGCCCTGCTGAGGTGGAGGAGTTGAGGAGAACCTGTAAAGGCAGCATTCAGTGTGTCCATGACACCCTGGCTTCCGGCAGCTCTGACCTGGGTCTGCAGACTCTGGACGCCAAAAAGCAATATGAAAATCTGGCTCTGATCTTTGGTAAGAAGGCCACACTGGTTTGAAAAAGCTTTTATCTTTTTTTTATTCACCTGTGCTAATTTGATGTGGTGACTGTGGTCTGCTAGGTAACATGCCTCCCATAGTGACGGAGCCCACAGTGATTCGCTGCAAGGTCAATGCTACTGTCAGCATTCAGATTGTTGCTCAGGACCCAAATGGAGACCCCATTACCTACTCACTGCTCCACCCCAGGCCTCCACGGGTTTCCATAGGCAGCGGTGAGATACTCACCCAAACACACACACACACACACACACACATTTCCTTCAAATATTTGTGGCAAAGAGAGCCCCCCTCCTCCATCGTAGGTCCAGATGACGTAACTGTTGACATTTGTTAGTGGGATGGTGAGCTTACTGCTGTAGCCAGCAGTTAAGTCTTTTGGCAGATGGGACATTTCAGAGCTGAGTCAGTGGATGGGTCACACACACAGAGAGAGAGAGAGAGGCACAGGCATACAAAATGCACAAAACGCTGTCAAAAAAGGATGAAATCCTCACACTAATACAGAAAATGTGTGTTTAATTTCATAGTTGTCATGTATTTTATATCTCACAATGTTCCCCTGCTGTTATCATGCATATGGGTGTGTATGTGTGAGCTTTACAGGACTGTTACATGACCTTTGTGTTTTCTGCTCCAGTTGATGGCCTCCTGACATGGACGCTTCTCACCACGCAGCCCGTCCAGCTGACCATCAAAGTCAGTGATGAGCTCACCAGCTCCCTGTTCACCCCAGTCTTGCACGTGTGCAACTGCCTCAACGGAGGATCCTGCCAGTATGACAGCATTACTGAGAACCATCAGCAGGGAAAGTTCCAGGTGCATATTTGAGTTTACAGTAGATTTCTTATCCACTGCAGCAGCTCTGCTCACCACTTGACATTCAGGAATCTATTTTTGCCATTGAGTCTGGACAAAAATATGCAGGCGTAGGTCAAACAAAAGTCGCTTTGTGTCAGGTGGATTTCTGCTTGAGTGAACTTACCTGGAATTATTAAAGTGGCAACCATGCTGAGTGCTTTTAATAGTCTAAATGCTAACAGAAGGCACTTCAGAGCTTTTGTTAAGCATTCTCTATGGAGAGGAAGAGGAACATATTGCTGTACTAAGACTCCTTGTTCCATAAATACATGTCTCTCAATCCAAACCATTTATTTTTGGTGCATTTATCCCCTAAATTTTATATCATGTGTTTACTCCTTATGAATTACCCTCAACATAATTCCCTGTCTTCATAATATCCCACCTCGTGTGTAGGAAATGTGGTTGAGGGGAGGGAAAAAGGACTTTTGGGGGGGGGGTCAGATCATTATATACACCTTTTGAGTGTATGTAACATTTAAACCCTGCTCCATCCTGCCCTTCCTTGCAGGTGGTGGGGTGCCTGTGCCCAAAAGGATTCAGTGGAAAGTTCTGTGAGAAAGCTGCAGACGTGTGTCGAGGCAAACCCTGTTTCCCAGGGGTGCAGTGCCAGTTAGAGGCGGAGCCCGGCCGCTTCACCTGTGGAGAGTGTCCTGATAATACTGTCTCAGGGGGAACACAGGGATACAAGTGTTTTGAGCATGGTCTGTGGTACATTCATGCCTTTTGTATGCAGGATTTTCTCTGTGCTTATCGGATGATTAAAATGATCCTTTACATTGTCATTTATCTCACTGTTATTTCTGTGTTCCTCCTCAGACATGTGCATCCCTCCTTTCCCTTTCCCCTGCCACAAAGATGCCGACTGCCAAAGCACAAAACAAAACTACACCTGCACATGTAAGCCTGGCTTTACGGGAGACGGACACAACTGCACAGGTACTGAACACCCAACACCATGAAAAATAATATATATGTATATTTACAATGTTGTAACCACAGGGCTGTTCTTGTCTGTGTTGTAGATATAGATGAGTGTGCAGAGCTCTCAACCTGTCCCAATGCTAAGTTTGAGTGTAAAAACAAGCCTGGCTCGGTCGACTGCTTCTGTAGATACCAGAACACCAAGGACACTGATGGATGTGGTACGTGCACAGCCAAACATGTTCTGACTTCACTGAGCTACGTATTAAGTTCACTAACGGGTTATAAAGTCCAAATACAACAGACTGTTTAATGTTTTCAAATCATTTACTGGACCCTGGATGAACCCTACATGTGGACACGCCGCCTCCTAGAGGCTTTGTAGGGTTGAAGTGAACTGTATGAGCCAAAAGCTTTTACTGACATACAGCCCATTTCTGATATAAGGAACCTATGATGAGGTAAAAAGCATACATTTTTCATAGTCTCTTTTCCATGTGGTGATCCTTGACTCGTCAAATTGTTGGACATCATTTTTTTTAAATGTCACATTGCTTTGTTGAGATCCCTGGTACACCTGTTCAGGTGTTCTTACTCATCTTGCCTGTGTAGACTTCCTCTGAGCACTTGTGCTGTATTTGTGTGATGAGGGACAGAGGGCCATGATGGGAAAGTGCATGGATTTTACATGAACTCATGTTATTCCCAGCAACCCTCCTGTAGACATGTCTGACCTAGATCTGACACA
>JAPZDZ010000003.1:3990625-4004465 GCA_029783805.1 Acanthurus tennentii
AGAGCGCAGCGGTGTATCCATTTATGAATTTGTGCATTATAAGAATAATGTGTCCTTGTTCCCAGCATGTGTGTACAGATGTATGGCATCTGGGCCAGGTGTTAGTGGGCCATAGAGACAGTTAATCCCCCCGATGACTGGCCTGCTTTCTCTGCTGTCAGTAAACTAGAGCCTATGGATGTAATGGCTGGGGTCAGCGCCCGCATTGTGGGATTATGTTGTTAGATTAAAGTGCATAAGCAAGAGCCAGGCGAGAGGTTATGCTGCTGTCTTTCAACAAGACAGACAGAGATATCTGGATTATGTGATATGATATAATAGTGCTGGAGCTCCCAGATGTATGGGATATAATGGAGCAGGAATGGTCTAATTTAATGCCTCCAATATTCCTGTATAACTTCTCGTGATGAAACATCAAGTGTGTGTTTATACATGTTTTTGCAGCACTGCATCTATAAAATACTTTAAGACTAGCATTATATATAATATCTGTCAACCTTGATCAAATTTGGACTTAGCTTCAGAGGGTGAACACAACAGTTCACTTATTATTCACTGTGATCAAGGACAAAGCAAATGGTCTGAAGAGGTTTGAATAGTCTATGGGCAAGTTGCAGGAATTCATTGGCAAGAATTGTGTTTTTCGACTTTTATTCACAGAATGATTCATGGCACACCAGGTTGCACCGTCTGTACCTCATTATCAGGGAGGATATACATATTTGCACAAAGTACAATCATGATGATATTCAAGCCAAACCATCTACACTGCAGATCAGACAACAGTGAGTGTAGAGAAGCACTGGGGATGTGTGCCTCAGGTTTGTAATCAGCTTTACCCCCAGATTTCAGCATCTTTCAACACGCAGAATATCTAGGCTAGAGCCTGCATTAAAATTCATGAACCACTGAGTATGCCACAACAACTGCTGCCCATCCCAATAACAGTTTACTGTACGGAGAAATCTAAACAGCACTAATCAGCACCAGAAAAGCAGTGGAAAAGGTACAAATTGCACAGAAATGTGACTCTGGACATAGATGGAGATACATCACTAGTAGGTATTTACAGTTTTAAAGCACAGAATTTACTTCTGTATTCTGATTGGCTCTTGTGTTTTCTTCCAGCCTCCCTCATTCGTTGCCAGACCACATCCAGGAGCAGTACAACCCTCCTCCCTTCAACTACTCTGACCCTGCTCTGCACTACATGACCCACAGCAGCCCACGCATTTTAGACAACATCACACCCAGGCAACGCGTCAGATAGCATCTACTGACACCACACACACGTACATGCAAAAGTGCATATCACTCACACAGACACCAACAAACATGCACACTTGCACACAGATATGCACAGGCTCACAGGCACAGTGCAAGGACTGAATATGAGCCACTGTATATGTTTTATAGTGAAAAATGAATGACTTTTATTTATAAGGTGAAACACAATTGATTAAACCTGATTGAGAAGTAAATTATTTCCAGTCTGCTTTGCTAAACAATAAATCTGCCGAGTTTGAACTGGAAGGTTTTCTGCTTGGATGACAGTTCACAGTCAGAGTCTGACCCAGCAGAACTTGACCACCTATCGGCTGGAGACTATGATGAAAAGTAAACCACTGCAGTGGTCTTCGGCTTCCAGCTGATACTAAGCCAACAGCCTCCTTGATAGCACCATTAGCCAGAATACCTGGCGTCAGACCTCTGCCCTCTGTTCACTGCTTTATTCAATGTTAAGGTTGCTGCTGTTCTAGTTCAAATGCACAGTTTCTCATCTATATCTACAAATTCAGCATCACTTATAATAAACACAAGTATGATGATGTGTCATTATTTCACAAACAATTTAAATAGACACACACTGTCTTTTGATAGCATTTTCTCACGTTGTAATTGAGCATTACAGCAGAGTAATTCTGTAATTCAACTGGCAGCTGTCTTTTGTAAAGCTGAGCTGTCAGTTCAATTTAAAAAATGATGCGTGTGTATGAGGTGAATCATAAAAACTGCAACTTAAACAACATTGTGCTGTTGTGATATTATTTCAAGAAAAGCAACTTGGATGTTGGTGTTGTAGTAAACATATTGGTGGAGTTGTGTCGTAAGATCTTTAACAAGAAGGTTCAAGTTGAAACTTCCTATTGGTGTCAAGTGTCCTTCAGCAAGACAGTCAGTCCTTACAAAGTCTAAAGATTTTCTCTATAAACTAATCTGCCTCCTGACCTTCAACTGGCGACAAAGAGTCATATCACATTGTCATCCTCCTATAGGCTAATACATGTCAGGCTGGAGCTGCTGACAGTTTGTAGTTGGGTGAGGACTCACTTTATTCAACAGAGATCATGCTGAAATAATCATGCTCTTTGTAAACATTATTCCTGGCAGGATGAAATTCTAGTATCCCGGAATCAGGGACACCACTATTTCTGCTACTGTATTTTATTCTCATTTCCTATTGGCAGTCAGTGCAGTATTGATTAAAGTATTCAGTTTGTTAAACTCAATTTAACAACACCATAGATACCAAAGTGGAGGTGGGCGATAATTACAATAACAATAACAGAGTTTGAGTCATAGTTTAATCTTTCATCTAATTACTCAGTCCCTTTACTCTTGTAAAGGTAATAAAAACATAGTGTAAAAACACTCAGTTAAAAGTAAAAGACCCCCAGCAATACTTAAGTTTGTCCCTTAGTTATATGTAATATGAATAATAAGGTTTGTCCCTAAAAACTTGGCTCTTTATGTTATTTTGTTAAAATCTCATCTTTGTGGTCCTGTATTGTAAAGGTGCCATAAAGAAGAAGCTTCATTTTAAGAAGTAGGTTTATCATATATTGTGCCCATGCACAGAATATTGCTAAATAATGCTGTTTTTTATTTGTTGCTCCTAAATAACACACAAAAAAATGGATATACTCCAGCACAGGAGAACTGCTTAGGTTCCTGGTCTTGGGCATACAATGTAGGATGCCAAGGGACCCTGAAACTGGTTAGCCCAGCCATGCTGTTGGGTTAATCATGTGTCCTATGATTAACAATGTTTTCAAAGCAAAACCTCTATCTGCAAAGTAACAAGTAACTATAGCTGTCAAAAAAAAATGTGGAGGAGTAAAGATGACAACATTTCTAGTGTTGGAAGAAGTATTCATATTCTTTACCTGAGTGAAAGAGATAGGCTACTGCCACATGTAAGTGTATGTGAAAATATCCCATTATGAATAAATGGTCTGCTTTTAAAATTTTACTTCAGTGAAAGTTCAGACATTATTATCAGCGAAATGTACTGTAAGTATCAGAGGTACTCACTATTCAGAATGCCCTTTTTCAGAGTGGGTTAGTAATGGACTGCATCAACTGCATGTATATAGCGATCTTTCAGTCTTACTGAACACTCAAAATGCTTTACAACATAAGTCATTCACCCACACATACTGGTGGCAGAGGCTTCTATGCAAGATGCCACTTGCTCATCTATTCACACAGACACTCAAACATAAATGGCACAACCATCAGCATCTTTCGAATAGTTGTCTTCCCCAAGGACATCTCAGCATATATATGCCACAGCTGCCCCATATTACTGGTGCATTCCATGTAAGCAGCATTTAATGTTGTAGCTTGTGGGGATGAGGCTAATTTTACCGATGCTATTACATGGTTTGATCTAAAGAAATTCATAAAAATACATGTGCTGCTCATATGTTTTGTGTGATTTTCGGTGCATGTAAAGTAACCCGTGGCTGTGGTTGTGAAGGTAAATGTAGCATAGGAAAATATAAAGTAGCATAAAATAAAAATACTTGATTAAAGCCCAAGTACCTCAATGTTCTTCTTAAGTACTTGACTAAGTATGCACTTATTTTCAGTACAATCTTCCTGTTTTGACAGCTCCTTGCAGTTTCTTCTCTATCCACAGGGTGTCATAGCTGAGTCTTCAACACTAGGCAGATCAATCCTATTTGTTTATGAGGAAGGTTTAAGCAGAAACGCAACACTCTCCCAGACTCAAACACTCACACACAGGCCCAGACAACCAGACACCTGCTCTGCAGCCTTCATCTGAAAGTGGCTACAGCATGCTCCCCCCTGCAGAATGAGATCATCTGAGGGGGGGTTGCAGAGCAAGAAAGCTCTGCCTGTCCCCCGTCACTGCAAGGACAGAGCCGGCCTATGCCACCTTATGCTACAACCAGGGTCAAGGACAGTGCTCTATTAAAACACCTATCCCTTGTCACTTTGTTATTGTGGTTACACACTTAAGTGCTCATTCACACATCCACCCCTGCATAACCTCTGCAGTGCTTCTCCATTCCACTGGTTTCACTTTCCACAGGATTGATTGAGAGAGTAAACTGAGATTACGCCACAACACTGCATGCAGGATTTGCAGAGGAAACTTCATGGAAATTAAAATCTGTAGCAAGAAGAGCTCCTGACACCTGTTATAGACAAAGGCACAGCTAACAGTGAACAGCAGCCGCTGAAGATGAAATCATCTTGACGAGAGCTTTGTAGTGTCACACTTCTGGAACGTTCCAAGTAGCACTGTTTCATGTGCTGCTCAAGTCTGCAGTGTTTGAACTCCAGCACCACACTGACTGCAGCAGACAACCTGGAGGCAAGCCAGTGAGGGAAGAGGGAGGCAGGGAGAGGGACAGAGTTAGATAGAGTCAGTGAAAGTGAGAGAGGACAGGAGGGAAATGAAAAGTGAGAGAGCGAAGATCAACAGCAGGGACTCTATTTGACAGCCAGTAAGTGGTTTTGTCCCTCAGATCCCCTCAAATAAAACAACTGACATGTGCAGGTTTAGGAACGCTTGATGACAGTGCCAGGCCAAACAGAAACACGTTAGGGGGATAGAAAACTAAGTGCATGCTTAACAGTATATCCATTTCATCACAACATGATTGAAATAGGCAGGGAATAGCAGGCCCCACCAAATCCTCTTATCCGATTTGAGGCCATTAATCATTTCTGCCTCATGATGTAATTTTGGAAAACATGTCATTTCTCAGTAACAGGTAGGTCAAAATGCAAACGGAATTGGCTGATATGCAGCTAGCCTGTTGTTGTACCTCATACAGCTAATGCTCTTATTGCAGGGTTGTAAAACCATTAAACTGACTTCAATTGGTTTGCTGTGAGCTGTCAACTTTGTCCACTGACTGGGCCACAACCTTTGGGTTGACATATGATGGGAAGCATCACTGGCTTTCAGGAACTCTTTTCGAGGGCTTGTCAATTGTAGCCGAAGTCACCTGTAGGTCATAAAAAATACATACGCACATGCACACACCCCTTCCATGTCGAATTTACAACATCAGCGCATGTATACAGAAGCATTTGCATTGAGTTATACAGGTGAATCTCACATGTTCACGTGTGTGTATGTACAGGCCTGATCAAAAGTAAACAGATACAGGCCTACATGTGCACGGACTCACACTATGTAAAGATCCTTCACTAATAGTAGCCTGACATCCATGAAGCACAAACAACTGCCATTCTCTCCCATGAAAGGTGATCCGCTCCCTTGGCAAAGAACCAGCAGGTGCATTACAAAGCCTCATTCATTAATAATGGCGTCCGTGTCTTTTCGTTACACAGGTAGACATCTTCTCATATTTGTCGCTAGTGCTTTATCCATCAAAGTGCTCATATGCCACTTACACACAAAGAGGCATTTTCTTTGAACTCTATGCTGGAAAACTCCTTTACCTTCTAGCATTATTGCACAACATACCACACTGTACAGTGCACACCGCACTGTACAGTGCTACTACACAATTTATCTCATGTGCCGTGTGCCTGCCTGCCCTCACTGCCAAAAACTGAACTGACCCACATGGTAGGTTTTTCTGTAAAGGACAAGGTGCTAACTGCCATTAGCAGGAGTGATGTTACAGGGCCATTGAGAGGTGACATTAATGAAGACAGAAGGTTGACTTCAGCTCTGCCTCTACTGAACAAAAATGACCTTTGACTCCTGCGGTATGGAAATGAAAGCTGCCAATTTAAAAAACTGTTCTGGGTTGGGCTGTGTCCGATAAGGAGTCATTATGTGAGGCAGTTACATATTCACAAAGCTGATAAGGAGAGAGGAAACATAATAGGAATGGCAGTGGTTTGAGCATAGTGTGTATGTGCTAACACACATTGATCATTCTGAGCAAAAAATAATACCTTAGAGTTAATATAACATCTAACATTCATAATGCAAAGACAACACTAATGCCTACTGTGTTGTGCTCCATGTTTCCAGTTAAATCTTTTTTGGCTAACCTTGTGGAGATTGGTTTCAGGTTTTATAGATTATGAAGTCATGTCTCCTGGGCTCCAATATTCCCTATCCATATTAACTTCCAACCTAAAATCACCTTTGACCTGGAGCAGGTCCTCGGAGACCCGAGGATCACTGAGGGACACATCATTAACCAACCAAACAGCTGATTCTGTAGATTGGATAAAGTATGGCTACATTCGTTGGACTGAAGGACAAAGTAGAACGCTATTGTGATTTTGCAATATTTATGACCCAACAGGAAACCATTGTGTCTAAACAACAGTTTCATACATGAAGCATAGCACAAGAAGTGCAGCTAAGTGTTCATGGCAACAACAAATTGGTAGTTCAGTTGACATTATACAGAATATGCAGAGCAGCAAAAGGTGTATTCACACACTGCCATATAGTCGTTCACACATGCTCCAGCTTATCTAGTTCTTGTGACGGGCCTTTGTGCCGTCACCTTTGGCATTACATAATCTGCACAGTGACAAAAACCCTGTAGCAGAAAAACAGATTTAAATGAAAAGAATCCAATGTGCTCCAGATTAGGTAGGTTGGGAAAAAAGCCTGGCTGATTCTAAAGCTGCTCAGCAGATCACATGGCACAGACAGCATCACCTCTGCAAACAGTGTGGATGGAAGTGGGAACCACTTTGGATCTTCATGTCTTAGATATTGAGCTTTTCACAATCCCTGCTCACTACTAATAATAAAAGAGGCAGCAGAACTGGGAGGAAGGGGGGCTGTTTTGGGACAAGGAGATTCTAGTACAGTCTCTGAGTGGTTCTTCAAATCCTTCTCCTTGCATATCCCTGTCCATCCTCCTCCACCTCCTCCTCCTCAGCATCTCCCATAGGATCGGGCCAGAGACAGGTGGTCACTGGGAGACAGGAGAGCAGTCAGGCATAAGCAATCAGGCTATCAGATACTCCCATCCACACCAGCAGCACAATTAGACCTGAGAATCTACAGTCATCTGACAGCAACGCCTGCTACAGACCCAGTCACATATCACACATATGAGTGTGCGCACACACAGAGATTATACACATACTCACACACATGCTCAAACTGTTACATCCAAACACTTCAGCCCTGACACTGCATATCTTATTATGAATACAATTGTTGTATAGACTTGCACAGCAGACAGTGGGAATTGCACTCTAAAGCCACACTTAACTCTGCCACAGTTTGAGATAACCTTGAAACAGTAATTATCACATAATCAAAAAAAAACTACACCAATAGGAATTACAGAAAACTATATAAGCATGAACTGGGTCAGTAATACCTCCCCAATAAGAAAAAACTCTGTTCCTGGTAGCTAATTGCTTATCAAAACTATCTTATTGGGTGTCCCTAAAGATGATGCCCATATGTATATACACTATGCAACAAGCTTGTCTGCTATGCCTGTGGCACTGACTGGGATGTCTATGGACAAGATGCAGCGGCAGCGCAGACCATAGGAGTGACGCATTGCAGGTACAAACACACCAATCAGAGAGCGCGATTTCTTTCAGCTACGTCTTGCGCCACATCACAGAGTAGCAGAAAGTATTCATACACCATTATATAGAACGTTGGTTTCACGTAATATTATTAATGATATTGAAGTCAAAACCTTTATGGCGATGCTATATGGGTATTTTAGTTGTTTCTGGATTTTTTTGTATAACTAAACAACATACAAATGGAGCTTAGATCAATTTAGTAACCAAGGAAAAGGGGAAGTTGGCGGACTGATATCGAAAAGAGGAGGAGTTTGGGATAGCCGTTAAAGGCGAGTCCAGTTGCCTCACTAGCAGTGTGTGCATAGAGAAGATTGTCAGTTCGACAAGACTCCGTGTTAGTAGTGGTTTGTTACGGATTTTGTCGTGAACCAGCCGCCGCATCTGCATACAAATGGTAAGAAAAAGGGATCACAATTACCGACGTAGTCTAGAATCTATTGGAAGTAACTCCAAAGTTGCTCTTTTTTAAATGTGCGAAATTGATATCGGTAAAATGTAACGTCACCAGGGGCTAAGCTGAAGCCAGCGTTAACGGGGCGCTGTAATTACCGCAGTGCTCGCTGAATAATATGAAATGACAGCTTGCTAGTTGCTAGGTAATGCTAGCTTGTTAGACAAAGCTAACATTAGCTAAACATGCGTTATTCTGAATAATTGGAGTTATCGTCCTGTGTGCATTAGCCAAGTTACAGTTAAAACAGTTCATATAGGTATATTTTCCCAAATGTTGCTCTTCTGAGAGCCTCAAAGCAGCCTAGCTAATGTTGGATGTACCAAAATGTGATGGTGGCCAAACAGTTAAAGTTAACAATTATTCATTTTCAAATCCTTGTTCCGCGTAATACTAGGCGCCGGCTGAGAGAGAACAAAAGTGTTGTGACTGTTTTCTAGTCGATGCTTTGAATACGGTTCCTGTGTAAGTCTTCCAGCTAAAAATGTATAATGTTAGTTTGTCTTAACGTCTAGTCTTTGACTTGACTCGACACCGGTTCATAAGGATAGCTAGCTAACTTTAGCTCTTCCGTAGCTAACATTTGCCGCCAATTCTAAGTCATTCTTTCTCTGCCGTATTTGATATCAGTAATTCAAATCTTGGCCGATCCAACACAAGGGCGCCTACCTTCTTTGCTTGCAATAGTTCCCCTCTTTCTTTCTCTCGAAGTTACTTACAAGTTTGTTAGCTAACAGGTAAAAAAAATATATCCGTCTTGTGTAGTTGCTACATTAGGGCTGCTGTCAAAGCAGTTGTAGCCTTCAGTGTAATTACCCGCTATAAAAAGATTTGTTTGTATTTTTAATTAGCAGTTTTACGTCCTCACTTTAGATGGAGGGATGGCCCTAGCATTAGTTTATTTTCAAGAATTTGAATGACTATTAAGGTTGTTGATGGAATATCTAATTCTGGATATTTTTTATGTGTGGGATGCTATTAATTGCTCCATATTGTATTTTACAGGCTGATCAGCTTACAGAAGAGCAAATTGCCGGTAAGAAATAATTACATTGATCTACTACTCTCTTCATTTGCTGAGTGCCCTGCAGTATGGATCCTTGCATCCCTTGCAGTGGATTTATACTTTTTTCCTTTTAAGGCATTCCACAAGGCAGCCTACAGGTCATAAAACAGGAATGAATGAAACTGCTGTTGCTTGCTGGCTCTGGAGTGCAGAAGGACTCCCTCATGGAAAACTTTGCATTTTCATGGTTGCCATGTAATAAATGATGTAATCTGGAAGGGCTGTGTATTCTGGTGATGTTGGCAGTCACCTTTTACATGCTGTGCATAATGTGTCCTTTGCCCAGGGTGTGTTCTCATTAGATGAATCCCTCTAGAAAAAAGAGCAGTAGCAACTCAAGCTTAGTGTTCTGATATCTTAACTTGTTAGATGTTTGACATAGTTATCCCAATTTTGCAGGACTGAGTCTGTTAACCCATTGTTCCTTGCTCAGATGAACTTGCTTTAGAATTTTGTCTAAAATGTGGCACAGTTGAAGTGGCTCACCTGAGAATGTTCTACTACCTCTCTTGACTTGAAATCAGCTTAGGTCACAGGTTTTACAGTATGCTGATCATACTCTTGCTACATTTCATTTACAAGCTTTTCAGTAAGTAGCCTTGCTTGACATCTTGCAGATGTGACTGTTTTTCAACAGTGAGTTGATACAAATGGCATGAGTTGACAGCTAGCATGTTCTCTTTTCTTGGGGAATATTAACAGCAATTAGAATAGTAACAAGCCACTGCAATGATATACTGTACTAGGAGATTAAATCTCTACAGCATCTCTAGCAGTTGATGTAGGCAGCAGGCCTTTCTCAACAACAAAAAGGGTGTTGCCCTGTGTGTTTGACCCTGCAAATGGCAGGGCAGGTTATGGTTGGTTTTTTTTTGACGCTGATAGTCTGCTGCATGCCACTACACATTGCCCATTGGCCTCATCACACTTGATGAGTGTGTCATCTTTCCTCATCCCTTACAGCTCCACCAAACCACACAGGCTGTCATTCACTACTGATGTGGCCTGACTGCCCTGCTGCTTGGTCTCGTGGCTACTGTCCTTGTTTAGCCAAAAACGAATGCAGTAGAAACTCATAACAGAATAGTTCTTTAGTATGCTGTTTCTAGTTTAGAATTGAAACATTAGTGATGTAATACCCGTTTTTTTTTTGTTTTTTTTTTTCAAGTCTTGAGCTAGTTGAGAGTTGACTGTGCAAAGTGGGCTGAGGGTGTTTACCTGAACTTTAATCTACATTATCTTGAAGAGTTAACCCTTTGCAGTATTTTAAAACCACTGTCATACTGTCTGTGTGACATGTCTGCTTTACTCAAAAAGCCCATTCACTTTTTTTCTGAAACCAGAATTCAAGGAGGCATTTTCGCTCTTTGACAAGGATGGAGATGGCACCATCACTACCAAAGAGCTGGGTACAGTCATGCGCTCTTTGGGCCAGAATCCGACAGAGGCTGAGCTTCAAGATATGATCAATGAAGTGGACGCTGATGGTGAGGACTCATTCAGGCATTAGAACCTGCTAACCCCACATATCTTGTTGATGTGCTGGATTGAACTCCTTTATCAATCTTTTATTATGTTTGTTCCCTTAGGAAATGGAACGATAGACTTTCCAGAGTTCCTGACCATGATGGCTAGGAAGATGAAGGACACAGACAGTGAGGAAGAGATCAGAGAAGCATTCCGTGTCTTTGACAAGGTAAATTCTGTCTGCACTTCTAAAACACGTTTGTGCATTTCCAGCAGATTTTCTTTGTTTGCTTACTGACTGTAAATTTACAGGATGGCAATGGATACATCAGTGCTGCTGAGCTGCGTCATGTGATGACAAACCTTGGGGAGAAGTTGACTGATGAGGAAGTGGATGAGATGATCAGAGAAGCAGACATTGATGGAGATGGACAGGTCAACTATGAAGGTTTGTAGAAGTGTTTTTATTGTTTTTTATTTATTTAAATTAATTTATTTATGTCTTAGGCCATTTATTGGAAACTGAGTTGTAATACTTTTATTCCCCCACTCTCTTTCCTGCAGAGTTCGTACAAATGATGACGGCGAAGTGAAGGCCTTGTACAGATTTCGTATATAAATAATTTGCCTTTTTTTCTTTGTGTAATTTATCTGTAAAATCTTAATAGCCCCTCTTCGTCCCTGCCCCTACTGCTGTCCAAAGGAACTGCATGTAAACTGCATAGGCTCTTGTCCCCATGTCCCTTTCTTTTGCTGTCATGGTGTTTTGGAGTGACGGAATGGTCATACAACCAGATGCCTGTGGAGGCCCCTGGGAGCCGGAGAACTTCGAATCTTCCTGTCTTGTGTGCTCGGGGCCCCTCCACGCATGGCGACATTGGAAACCTGTCAGCTGGTTGTCACTTGGCAACACTGTTGGCATGGAAACAATGTAGAGGAGTTTAAACTCTGCATGGACTATGGACAAAGTATATATGGAAATCTCTCAGCATTGCACTACTGCAAAAAAATGACACGGGTGTATCTCCTAGGTACTCGTACAAACTCTTTTTGTATCTGCTGTTCTATATACCAGAAAATGACTAATCTTACCATGCTTTTTAATGTTTTACTCACTACTTTTAATTTTCTTTCTTTTCTTTTTAATTTTTTTTTTTTAATGACCTTGGGTCATGCCTCAAACAATCCATTCCAAGTTGTATATTTTTGTTTTCCAATAAAATTTACAATCTACCCAGATTTGAAAATTGTCTTGTTTTCTCAGTTATAATGGATCCTTGAGTTTGTATACCCTGTAATAATTCCCATTTTGTATTAAGGACAGATTGCTCCGTTTTTGATAGGATCTTTTTTTTCCTTTGTTGCTTTGAATACATATGAATTGTTTACCATTTTAAATTTAAAGTATCCCATGTTTATTCCTCAAAGCACTGAGGAGCATCAGTCAATGCCTCTTAATGTTCGGATAAGCTCAGATCAAATCTGTATTGTCATTAAAATAAAAGCACTGAGTGGGATCAAAGGCTTCTATTTTGAAGTGCACACAATGGTACTCAACACTGGATTAGCCTTGTACTGTCCAGCTCCTCCACTAACTATATGGGCCATGTGTTGTCTGCTACTGTTGGCACAGCACCACGTAGAAGCTGCCTCATGTCTTATTTGGTATTGGCCCCTAAGAAAAGGTGCAAATGATTGGCAAACATCAGAAACTATGGTGTAAATAGAGGTGTACCTGTTTTTTGTTTGTTTTTTTTCTTTTTTGTTAATTTCTGATTATTGAGTTTGTTAGAGTAGCTTGCAGAGATACTAAGTTTGTTATTTTGATGAATGAAAAATAAAGCTCTATTGTGGACCTCTGCTCTGTCTCTTGTGTGTGTTTTATGCTAAATGTTTTTGCACCTTGATACTATGCAGTCTTGTGACTACCACTTGTAATTCCCACCAGAAGTTTAATTGTTTTATGAAGTTATGTGATGGTTTAGACTGTTGGGAGGGGTAAGGCCTGCAGTTATTTGTGCCTAGGTCATTCATGCATATATTTTGTGGTTCCTTTGGATTCTCATTTAGACAAAAATACCCTAAATAATAAATAAGTAAAGGACTAAATTTGAATTATTTTACTCAGTTTCCTGGATTTGTTTTCCCAAAACCTTGTGTGTGTAGCTAAAAATGAATAGATTATTCATTTCCAAGTGACTGCACAAGAACAACATATTCATAATGTAGAACCAAAAGAACATCTTAACTCACAGCATTTTCAACTGTAAATTAATGATACAAGTGTCTCTCATCTTGCCAAAACCCTTCTCATTCATGAATTGTCTGAATAAAAGACTACCATCAGGTACTGTGATATGAAAGAGATGACCAGTATGACCTCAGACAACAGTTCACTTGCCATGAATTCACGAATTCTTGGCTCCTTTGAACCATGTGTTCCATGTAGCCTAGCAACAAGGCTGAATGTTGTGCTTTTGCTCCCAGAGCGAGATTTTCACTTCAGGTGATGATCCGTTCCTACCAAGAGAAAGTGTTTGTGTGTGTGTGTGTGTGCGCTTGTGTCATCACACTCCAGCCTAGTATGTCACAAGAGGTAAGATACTTCAAACTTCATATACAAAAGAGGAGGGTTAATTTGAAAGAATTTCTCAGGCTAAGCATCACATTTAAAAACCTGAAGGATCCATTAGCCACCTCATTTCAAGGACCCACTCTTTTTAAATACACACATTTATACCCATGTCTTCTAATAATAAAAGCAGAAAAGACATTTTTACTTATTGTTGTATTACTTTACTAATATCCAAAGCAAGAAAAGGTTTAATAGTAGAAATTCTTTTTGGATCACTGGAGGTGGTCCTCAGCCCCACCCCTCATGGACATTTAAAAGAATGAAATGTATTTTTGTTCTGTTCTGTTTCTTTTACTGGATTGCAATTTGCACATGAATAGCAACCTTGACCTCTATAAATAATAGCATAGTATCCTCCAAGATATCCCACTGATGTGTGATAATGATGAGGTCTGAGTAGTAACTG
>JAPZDZ010000003.1:4004565-4015809 GCA_029783805.1 Acanthurus tennentii
CCTCTATAAATAATAGCATAGTATCCTCCAAGATATCCCACTGATGTGTGATAATGATGAGGTCTGAGTAGTAACTGTAGTAGTATGTATAACTGCAGTATGTTTATGTTTATTTGAAAGGTGACAGTGCACTTTAATTAAGCACTTGAGTCCATTATGTAAATGTAAATTTAGCAATACAGGCCTATTTTTCTCTGCAGTGCCTGTCAGGTTGAGACATAAAAAACATAAATGGAAATCATACAAGAGTACAGATGCACAAACACTGAATAAACAATAACATGGTTTGTAAAAAAAATATAGAACAGGCAAAAGCATATAAGCACAGACAATGAGAGAAAGAATGACAAAGCCACTTCATCAGATTATAACAGCATGTTAAACAGTCTAGCAACCACTGCATTATACTTACAGAAAATTAGTTCAGGTATGTGCTACTCCTTAGTTCTGAGTCTATAGTATTTCAGGTATGTGCTATTCTATAAAAGAGAGTTGACTGTCTGAAGGTACTAAGATTTTACAAGGTATTTTACAAGGGGCCAAGCCATGAAATATTTTATACACAAGTAAAATATTTGCAAATTTGACCGTGTTTTTTCTCCTGGTATAACAAATCACTATTACAAAAATATTTAACAACGATGATATGAATTTGATTTTTTATCCAATGTTTTAAAGCCTGCTCCTGAACTCTTTCTACTGGTTGAATTGTAGCCTGTCCTGTCTGTGTCCAGCTGGCAAGACAGTAGGCTACAGTATGTACCTTACTGCTGGCTTTCCATTGTGTCCTACTCTCAGTCAAACTGGTCGGTGAGTCTAAATTTAGCCGTCCACCAGGCCAGCTTGTTGAAAAATTGATCGATAGTGGAGACGCTGCTATAGTAACAGTCGCAGTTTTAATGGTGGTCAGGTGTCACCGGATCTCCAGTCAAGCAGATACTGAACGACAATGAGTACAGTGCAGTACACTGCTGCATGGAAAAACAAGGCTGTGTACAAAGTCAGTGACATGTCTGGGGATGGTAAAAGAACACATAAGGTAAGGCTCTTTGAAGCCCTAATAACTCTGTGAGGTTAATGAAGACATGCTGAACTGTTACAGCACAGGATGATACATGTGGAAATGCATCAACACATTGCTGGCAGAGCTGTGTCATCATAGCAGGAGTAATCTACTGTGTCTTGGCTTCTATCTTGCTCTTATCTGCAGGTAGATGACAAGGTGGACCCATGTGGCCGGGGGAGCTGGTGGCTTGGAACACTGAGAGTAGGTGTCATACTGCAGTATGGCTTCATAGCCTGTCTACGAGGAAGAGGCTGCTACATCAGCCTCTGTGCCAGGCAGCTCAAACACTTGCCACTGGACTGTCAGTTAAAAGTGGCTCACTGGCTCATGTGTAGATTTTAGTGGCTTTTCAGTTAATGGGTTTTATTGTTTGTGTCCAAGTGTGCTGAAATAGATGTATAGATTACACTGAATCAGGTCCTTAAGTGCCTTATAGTACATCCATGGTAATAATGCATAGAACTAATTAATTCTCAGTTATCTTAATGCGATCCCAGCACTCAGGCTCAACTGTAAATCAGCTGCCCTTTTCTTTCTATAAATGTATCCTCTACAGCCAACAATCTAGATAGCTTTAAATTTTTTCTTTACAAATAAATAGCCAAAGGGTAACTTTGAACTAATATAAGCTCAGTTTATAGAAACAAGCACTTTGTTAGCAAATGACACATTCTGTATTTTGTACCAAATACTATGTGCTTAAGGATGGAAAGGCTTGAAGTCAAAAACATCTCGTGTGGATTGTATGAAGGCATTAATAAAATTTTGAATTTTAGAGTAATTTTACTCCATTAAAGGATTGAACTACACATGCCAGTGATCCAGCTTCTGCAGATAAATTTGGCTCTTGAAGACAACAATCCGGGGTTTGCTACAATGTGCTGACAGTACAAATAAATGTTTGTCCAAGTGCCAATCCATGCCACAAAACACTCCCTAAGTGTGTTTTCTTTCACTTTTGTGCAGGACACACCCATCCCAGGTCACTATCAAATCCGGGACTTTATTGAAGAGGCTGAACTGAACCCAGTGTGGAAAACCTATGGGTTCAAAGGCATGGGCAGAAAATCCCAAATCCTGGGCATACGAAAGGGGGATTTGCTTCTACCTGGGGCATATGACCACACTGACTCAATCGAGGAAGTGCTTAAGCACCAGGCCTCCTACTCCTTCAAAAACTGTCCACGGCCTGACATCATCACCCTGGGTATCAGGGACAAGGTGGGGGTCAGACATGACCTTTACTAATCCCTTTTGCATATGAAATTGGCCATTCCTCCTGAGTGTTAGATAAAAAGTTTGATTGCGATCTCAAATTAGTTTGCTCACTATACTTTCTAGAGATTTTTATTTTAATACCACAGTAAAGCAATGTTTTCATGAGACAAGTTCTGTTTTGTTCTCATCGCACATATGTGAGGATGAACTTGTAATGGCTGGGGTACGTACTGATGAGTTTTTACTATTCAGTTAAATAATAGATTGAAAGTTGTTGTGGGTAACATGCCCATAAATTGGGTATAGAGAAGGAGAGGCAAAAATGGATACAATTTAGCTCTGGACTTTGAACCGGTTCTGTTCAGCAACCCAGGCTTGGAACCCTTGTGCTAGCAAACAAACCAGCCTACGATTCCACCAGTTTTGAGCAGAGCCATTGTAACTTGAAAGTTTTAATGAACAGAGAGCACAATGCACGATGCACAACTTTGATTTTGATGATGCCACTTTGGTTCCCAGGGAGAACTGTTTCGTTTTATTGGGATGGTTTTTTTGGCTTTCAATTTGGAATCCATTTTTTTTAATTCTGGACCTTTTTTTGGTCAAGATACCCCAAATGGTTCAAAATCAGGTACATAAACTGGAATGGAATATGTCCATGTTGATAGATAAGGTCCGTGTGACAACAAGATTGCACATAGGCTCATAGCTGTGGGAGTGATAGGGATCTTCTTATCTTACTCTTGGAAAAACAGATAAGTGTAGTTCACTTCTGAATGATTCACTTCTTAAAGATCTCTTTCTCTTACATATAACCCCTCACTCCCCTCAGATAATAGTTCTTGACTTTATTGACTTGCGTGTGTGCAATGTTTGTCACCAGGGAAGCATTTTTACATTTATCTACTAAAGAGGGAGATGTTCTTGCACCTCCCTAAAATCTGAGATTCGAGCCTTTCACTATGCAAGCTAGATTTGGTGCATCAAGAATGAGAAAACCAATGACAGAGAACGAAACCTGAAGCGTTTAGCATAGCGCAGACTTGTCATTTCAGAGAGTGAGAGTTTGCTTGAGAGCAATTACTGATGCTGTGTCATCCACTGCCAGTAACATGCTAACAGATTAGCAAACAACACAAGCAAATACAAGAGGCTAACTACACTTAACTATCTGATTCGTCTAAAGGCCACAGATTTTGGTCCACAACAGACTCCTCATCTGAGTTTGGGTCTGCTTGGGACTCAAACATGTATGGCTGGATCTCATCAATGTCCTATATTGCTAATGTTAGCCATCTTGTTGCTAACTTCTCTTTTATCGCTTAACCTAATGCAAGCAGTGGTAGTGTTTGGTGTCCCTGACCTGTGAATGATAGATCAAGAATTTCTCAATGAAGGAATATTAGTAGTAAAACACTAATTGTTCTGTTTTGATGAGTGTATTTGGCTGTGGCATTGACACATCATCATAGCGCTTTGCTCCAAAACACAGTAGGTGCTCTTCACTTTAAAATGTGCTTGCACATTTGCTGCACTTGCACTTGCTGCACTAACTGAAGAAAATCAGAAATGTTTTAGAGACAGAAGTCAGCTGTTGGCAAAGTGACGCAGTAGACAAAAGAAGCAAATTCCTGGTGATTCTGTCACACACTGTATATTTACACTTCTTTGTCTGTATTCCCTGTGCTAGGATATAAACACCTCACCATGCGACTACAATGTGACAGCAAAACCAGTGGAAAAGATTCCCTGCAAGTAAGCCCTTAACAAACAGCCTCTCTTTAGCTCTTGGATCACAGGGAAGCAGACAGCCCATGAATCATTCCTTGATCACTGAATCCTTCCTCCTCCTTCTTCCTCCCTCTCTCATCTCTTCACAGCACAAAGATGGAGGAGCAATCACAAACGTGCTCCTGTATATTCATTGCCTGTGATCATGCATGCCCTTATTCTTTTACTCTCTCACTCTTTCCTTCACTGTTCTCTCTCTTTTTTTGACAGCCGCTCCCCCTTCTCTCTCTTCTCTACTCCTCTTGCAGGCATGTGATGTTTCGGTCAACCGTGCAGCGGATCAGCTTTCCACCTGTAAGTATCCCGTCACTGAGACAAGTTATTAGGACCATGCAGTCTTTCCATTGCCCACAAAGAGGCTTCATTACAATACACTTTCAGTAGGTTTTGGTTTCAAGCTCTGACCTAACGTGTATCTGGTATGTGCTGTACAGGATCTAGTTATGACAACCAGCAGGGTCAAAGAGAGACAATCCCTAAGAGTATCTGATTGTATCAATTGCCCCATATGAGGATCTGTAATGCCACTGTACTAGCTGACCAGTCAGCTGTGGTTCATATTGCATACTGTTACAGCCTTAGCTGTGTGCTCGTGCTGGTAGCTGATGGATATTTGAGCCATGCTGGCAGCTGCTGTGTTGACAGAGAAGGAAAAGTGCGAAGAAATCCCGAGGGTGTTATTACTGCAGAGTTAGGAGCAGTTTTCTGCTGTTAGTGGTGTCACAGTGACAAGCTGTTGTCAGAGGTTAAGCAGCTACACAAATCCTGCAGCAAAGTTAACTTAAAGCACAGATCATTCAGACAGCTGACCTAATGGAGGAGGGCAAACATTAGCGGATCAAAATTTGAAGTGTGTTAATGGTTTACACTGATAATTCGTGGTCCATTGTGAGATAGGTAAGAAGAATTTTTGATTCCTCCGAGCCTTGTTTCTTAGCCCAGAATAAACTGATGTTGGTTTCCACACATCCACAGAAAAAACACCCCAGTGAGCTGATGATGTTTGAGAACACAACAAAAGAGATATACTGTATATTCTTCTTTTTCTGATTTGACTTAATTACTCTATCCCGGGGCTACTGTGTGTCCTAGATTTACATGTTGTGCTTTGTTGCAATATCGACTGCACGTGCAGCTCCGAAGGAACAAATTCTCCCTTGAGTTTCAAACCTGTTTGAATTAAAGGCACAATCCCAGACATTTGTGTTGCTCTGTGGATCGCAATGTTGGACCACTTTGGTCCAAACTGAAACATCATGACAGTTATTTGATAGATTGCCATGAAAATGAATAAAGACATTCATGGTACCAAGAGGAGGGATCCCCGTGACTTCATTGACCCTTCCACTTTTACTTCACCAGCACTATGAACTTGACATTAATGTTTTTGAAGGAATATCTCATCAACTATTGATTTGATTGCCAAAATGTTGAGTGTGGACACTCATAGTTCACACTGGATGAACTATCATGGTTTAAATCATCCCCATCTGTGATGAAACGGTTCAAGTTCAAAATCTGTAATACTTAATGTTCAGTAATAATCTGCAAATGTTAGCATGCCGTCAGGATAAATGAAAATAGGAAAACTAAAAAAGACTACCTAGTAATAGTTAGCATGTTAGCATTATCTTTAGGAGCATTAGCATGTTGACTTTAGCTTTTAACCTAAAGCTTTACAAGTGCAGCCTCACAGAAACACAAAATTAGGGGTAGCATCATTTTTATGGAGACAAACCAGACTCTGTTATTTTCCTAAAATTGTGAAAATCAAGAATATATCTCACCGATGTATTTCATTGAAACATATTTTAGAGGAAAAATAGGTTTCCAGTTGATTTAAGAAGTCCTGCATAGCAAGGTCTTAGATTCATCAGTCAAAAACAGGTCAAAGTCTTAAATTTTCTCAGACGTTCACAGCATGTGCCAGTTACCTATGCCACACAGGGGAACGTCTTCAACATTCCAAGCCACAGTGGGAAAGTAGGCCAGGTGCTTTGGCTCAAACACACTCACACACATACACACGTGTGAGAGTTTCACTATTGGTCCAATGGTGCTCATAAAATACACCTGCATTAGCTCCTCGGGGAGCACTGGGCAAGGACACAGGGTCCAGCAGACCAGTTGCCGAGGATCAAGTTAACTGGTAACTGAGATTGAACAGCATGTCATATTAGTACTCGATGAATACTTGGGTGGGAACTATCTTCATGTTGCAGGCTACTGTGCTGCATGAGGGACATGGCCATGTTGGAGGTTAAATAGCATGCAGCTGTCCGTGGCAGTCTTGTGTCAAGTTTTAAGATTAGGTTTCTATTGCACCTATAGACAATAGAACATGATTTAAGGACTGAAAAATAAAAATTCTAACAAAAACCTACCATGTGGTGAGTCAAAGAGTGACAAGTTTAGTGCAGAGGTCTTGTTTTTTTCACCAGTCAAGTAAGTAAACTCGCATAATCAATCAGTATCCTTCAGAGAATTTGTACAAGATTAAAACTTAGGTTTTGTGACATCCAGTCGAACCACAGTGTTTTTTTTTTAACCAACTGGTGTTCTGTGAGGAACTCCTAGCAACTGTACCAAACTAATTGGCACATCAGGTTACCTGAAGGACTGTTCCTGATACAGTAATTCCACCTTTAGTACCTGAGGTCCCGTGTGAGGAACCTTCCGCTTAGAGTTTTCAAATTTTTTTGCTCATTTTTTTCGTGCATCTCAAAAAGGAAGACTTTTAATCAAATAGTTTGGGGATTATTCAGTAAATACTTGGGTAGGAACCTTGTCCATATTGTACCATCCACGGCAGACTGGGTTTAACTGGCATGCAGCTGTTTGTCACATTCTTGTGTCAAGCCCTCAGATAAGGTCTCCATTGTACAAACAGACAATAGAGCACCAATGGTAGGAGAGGAAAAGACACCTTCCTGGCTCTTTCTGTCAGAATCAGAGAGCAGTTGGAAATGAAAGGCTGGTGTTGTTCAGGGACAGTGAGACAGTTTTATGTCTGAGAAGGAGGGTGGAGGGGGGTGATGCTATTTCTGCATGGCACGCCGCTGGTGATGACCAGTATGTGTGTTAGTGGGTAAGAGGAAAGGAGAAGTGAAAGGCAAGAAGAGAGAGTGAGAGAGAGAGAGAAACGGACTTTTAGCAAAGACAAACTCTAAACACAGATCACATAGGTGAAAAATCTACAACACAACCAGTGACTGTCTAAGGCCATAAAGACAGGGGTCCAAAGATATGTCATAGGCATTAAAAATATTGGTATGGGCCCCTAAAATAGATCTGGTGTATATTGTTAGTACGTCCCTCAAATGACTTGACTATCGAGGCATTACAATAGCTCTCCACAAGCTTACAAGTTCAAGGGAGAAACAATTAATCTGTCATTTGGCTCTGAAAATGTTAGAGGTTATTATGTTCAGTAGATCCAGGCTTTAGCACACGCTGACACCATCATGTTTTGAGTGTTTTGATTGGACTCTAGTTAGTTATTGACCATGGGCAGTCAAGTAACAACAACTTCCTGTTTTATGGTGAAACATCAAAACATGACTGCTAGCCTTGCCATGCCCTGCTGAGATTTATAAAACCTTTAGATCAAATTAACCTTCAAGGAGGAGCTTGTTAATGAAAATGGCAAGAAAAAAATACAAACATATCAAAATATCCATCAAACTGACTGACTTCCTGCTGAATTAAGGTGACTGCACCATTTCTCTTGTACATGTACTTATCAAATTTGAAGTTAGTTAGAAGTTCTACATGAAATATACCACAAGGGCTACTTTGTTGAAATGTTCTAGGGAGTGCCATTTAGTCATTTTGTGCAACATATCTTCAAAACCCATAAAATACAAGACTTTCTACCACCTCTGAAGCCTGTGCAAGATTGTGCATGGGTGTTAGAATCCCAGGGGTTTCAAAAACGTGTTGCAAGATCAGAAAAATAATTATCTACACAAACACAAAAGGTTCCTCTCACCTTCGGAGCCAAGAACTTTTGGCCACCCTTCGTGCTTGAACTCTAACAAGATGAGTGCACTCAGTAGAATGCACATCTCTGCCAGGTGTGTCTGGCTGAAACAGAGGAAGGTGAAATATCTGAAGTAACAGATGGTCAGACACTTACTGCAATGATACCACAACTGCCAGATGCAACCAGCAGAGACTTACAAAGTTTTCAGTGTAGTTTTTTTGTATAGCATAAAGTGTAAGTTCTCTTAAATAGGTTTATAAAAAGCCCTTAAGTATTTGTCTTTGAGTTTCATAGAAAAGTATGATGGTATCGTAGGTTTGCTTAACCATATTAACTTTGGGATGACTGGTCAGACAGATGTGAGACTGACAGACTAATGGATACGTGTACACACAACCACAACCAGACACATTATCTCCTTCAGGCTTACAGGCATTAAAAGACAGTAAATGAAGAAAAAAAAAGCCACCAACTTGTGTTTGCTTTACAGAACTAGTCAAACCAACAAACCAACAAAATGGTTTCTTCATCAGTTTCTTGCTTGACCAAAGGTAAGATACTGTATATACATGCTAATAAGAAATACATGCTAGGCTTACTCTACAAAATACTGAGGCTGTGGTATAGCTTGCTTAATTCAGTTGGTTTCCACTTGCTGGGTTACTAACTTCTATCCTATAAACAAACAACTTGGTATGAGCTTCTGCTAATTGATATTTTTAATAAGATGAAAATAAAATAGAGGGAAACAGCTACATTGTCAGCTAACAAAAGCAGTTTGTCTCTTAGCTGACCATTTTGGAGAAATCATTTTTGTGCACTCATGCTAGCAATGGTCTACAGCTTAAAAACAACTCCATCAATAAACCCATCAATCAATAATAGCTTTCATCTCTGATCACCTCAGAAGGAGGGACCTGCTCCATGCCACTATGACCCTCAGAGCAGACCAGCCAAAGGCATCACTTCCTGCTTCAAATCTACATCACCACGGCTGCACGTTGTGCATTCAGTGAGTCCAGTACTTCACACTGAGCTTCACTTCCCCATGGATGCTCTCAGGTCATCTGTTAACATGCCTAATGCTATATTACATTGTGAGCGCCACATTACGTATAGTACAAAAAAACTTTTTCATTAAATTTCCAGATTTATATGCTGTCAGCTACATTATGGTATTACTATTCTTGAATAGCGAGTGAAAATGTGGTGAGGCCTAAAATGTTTTATTTTAGTATAAATCATGATGTTGATGAACATTAATTAATACTTAAAGAGACCAGTTAGGATTTGCAATGCTGTGCCATGGAACATCACACCATTACATAACAGGAAGCAGCAAAGACAAAATACCTCATAGAGATAAGAATGTGCACAGACTAGCATAGAGATTTAAATGGCTTAAGCACTTCAGATCGTATTCTGTAAATAGTTTAGTTGTTATTGTAAATATCTTTGTAGCATGTAGAAAATAATATTCAATACCACATTTCCCTTATGGATAACTAACTTATTTTTATGTATTTTAAAGTGTTAACATAATAAAAAACATTTTCTAAGTTTGTGTGTGTCTGTGTATGGTGTCCATGTATTCCACAGATCACTCCAGGACCAGGGGCCTACGAACCTTGCTGGAAGTTGGGCCACCGAATAAACCCTGAAGACATAGACCCATCATTTAGCCTCTTCTTCCGCAACACTGTCTAGTGTGGATCTTCTTCCTACAATGCCTCGATCCCAACCCATTTACTCATCATGTCAGTATACTGACACACTGATGCAGATCACACATGGCTCTACAATGATAATAAAATAAAGGAAAAATCAAGAAATTTTAATGGAGGAAGAAAAAAATCTTGTCTCTTATTACTGGACCTGTGTTTATCTGCATGTCAGGGAAACATTTTGTGGTCTGCCAACAACATGATAAGCTACATTCGTTGCGCTCAAATTGCTTTAGTGACGCCGGCCAGGGAAGCAGAACGATCTTATCTGCAACAAAGGGTACTTCATTCCACTTAACTACATGTTCCCGGTATTAGTCTCCATCTCTTCTCTCTCCTGCTCTCGCTCCTCTTTCCCCTCTTAGTCAGGCTGCTTTGCCTTCCTACTATCTCTGCCCTGCGATGCACTCAGGAGAAGGAATGCTGCTCAGCCATGCATCACATGCACATAGCTTAGTGTGGCATGCTGCACCCTCAGATAACACATTCAGCATTAGGGGCCAAGGCAGTGGCACACAATAAAACAGCTATTCTTATCGCTACCTGCTCTGCATACTCTTTGTTTCGATGAACCAAACGAACACAGCCAATAATGTCGAGACACAGCAAACAGCAGCCATAGGAATTACCTCTGTGTGGAGCAAAATGGTAGTTTACATTACAGCGCAACAGGAAAAAGGTGTAAAAATAAAAACAAACACATTGCAGATTTGTTATTAGTGGTATCCTGGAAAGTGTTTTTTTTTTTTATCATGGATTTCTCAGAGCAGTGTTGTGCTGAGCGTGCATGGACTTTGTCAGAACTACTTCATATTCATAGTTTCACACTTGTGCCTAAGAGAAGTAGAATTTTGTTTGTTGAGTTTGTTGAGGGTGTAGCGAGTTAAATTTCATTCATTTTACCCAGAGTATTTTTATTAGATCCAGGAATGAAAACATGAACAACAATGTTTAAAGTCCTACTTTACTCTTAGTGGTTGGAGTCTCCTAATGAAGAAGTAGCAAGAGAAAGTTACAAAAGAAATCTGTAACTACTGATGATTAAAGCTGCTAGTTAGCTCTGTTAGCTGTGTAGCTAGTTGACAGCTTGGAGCACAATGGACTATTTGTTTTTACAGGCACTTTGGGCCACTGTGAGGAGGAGTTTTAGTGTCCAGGGTGGAGGCAGACACAGTGAAGAATGCTACAGAGCTGTTTTGTTACCAATATTTATTTCCTATCCAGGCAATGCAATCAGGCTCAGAAGTCTCAGAAGTCACCATGACAAAGGTGAGTATACAGAAAAGGACATCAATGCAGGGAGCTAAAAAAAGAAAGTGACAATGTGAGACACAAGAGTAAATGTTGAACTGGCTTTCAGTCGTTGGGAGCTTTGCGAAATAAAAAGGCTACAAGACTACAGGACGCTGAGGTGTAGTTCTTACTGTTTGACCAGTAAATAATATTTGCTAACTTGCTAA
>JAPZDZ010000003.1:4048705-4059438 GCA_029783805.1 Acanthurus tennentii
TATTGGTGTGAACAATACTGTCATTATCCTGGAGAAGATATTCTCAGTGTATTTGTCTGTTTGTTAGTCTGTGTGTCTTTACCTTCAGAGGCCTGTAGACTGCAGCTCAGTCCCAGAGCCAGGTAGGCCCTGGGCAGGAACTCTCCAGCTTCTTTCCCCATAGACACCACAGTCTGCGACAGAGCCTCAGCTTCCTCAAACTGGACATACATGCACACACATCCACGCACACACACACAAACATACCTTTAGAGACCCTCAGAAGGATGCTTGTTTAAATGTATACGCTTTAACAGGTGAGAAAAATATAGAATATCCTGCTGACAAAAAATCCAGTTTGATCAAGAAACTAATCATTTGTTCTGTAGACATAAATCTCTTAGAAGCATTAGGAGCAGCTGTACTGAGAGCAGGACATGCAACAGAACCTGCTACATGTGTTTGTGTGAGAGATGAACTTTGCAGTACCGGGATGTAAATGTGGCTGAGGTGCAGCAGGGAGTGGAGCATCAATGGCTCAGCCCGGCGTGAGTTTAGTGTGAGGACAGTTAAAGGACAACGCAGAGTTTGCTGAAGGACACAGACACACACACACAAACACACACACACACAGGCAGTGTGTGGCTGAGCCGCGGTGCTCCAAGCCGAGGAAAAAGTGTGTCACTATGTGTGAGGTATGGCTGGTGGCAGGCGGGTGGATGGGCAGGTGGGCGTAGGGGGGGTAATGCCTTTGACAGCACGCCACTGCAACAGAAAGCCAACTGCTCTGACACCCATCCCCTCCTCCTCCTCCTCTTCCTCCTTTCGATCTCCGCCTATTTTCTCTCTCTCTCTCTCTCTCTCTCTCTCTCTCTCTCTCTCAGAATCCAGTCCTTGCAAGTTCAAAGCCTACACACAATAGCCCGTCATTTAAACACACAGCCCGTCCATGCACATCTTAGGAGGATTACGTTTTTTTTTTTTCCTTCTTGAATAGTGTGAAAGAAGAACATGTCGCTGCTGCCGGGTAAAAACCCTGCATCTACAAAACTGCTCTTCAGGAATTTAAAAAAGCAGCTTTTCTTTAAGATCGCCAGTTGTGCAGTTTGTAGTGATGTCATGGGTTTGGAGAGGATTTCACAGCCCTTAGATTCTTTACTGTCTCACATAAGTGCATAGAAGCACTATTAAAGCCTGAAAAATATAACAAATTTAAAATTTTTCAGGCTGGTCTATGAGCAAACGCAATGAGCAAAAGAAAAGGAAGATAATAGATAAAAGTTCAGACTGTCCAGTCAGGCTGAAGGGGCATAATGGTGGCCCATTTATGTAATGTCCCACTGCACTATGGCCATAGTGTCCCATTGTGATTAAGGCTGTAAGCTCCTTAGTGACTCCGGCCTGCCATGATCTCCAGCCACTGACAGATGTGCTCTCCATTCGCCCCTGTTAGCTCCTCTTTTCTAATCTCTGACCCTTTCTCCCTCTCTCTGTCTGACTCACCCTCACTCATTTTCTCTCTCTCTCTCTCTCTCTCTCTCTCTCTCTCTCTCTCTCTCTCCGTCCGCCTAAATGCTACTGTTAATGTGACTTCTCCCTCCTGCCCACATCATGAACAGCAGGACTATCCGAGCTGGCTGCACAGTGATGGGTATCTGCCGGAGTGACCCCAGTGTCAATCCCAAAACATTAGCGACACAGTGCAGCTGTGTGTGACTTTGTATGCACACACACTAAATACCCTGTCCATGTTGTGCAGAAATGTCGAGCACAACTTCACCTTTAGGCTTATCATCTTATGAGTGTTTGCTAAAGCGGAGGGGACAGGTCAGTGACATACATGGTTTAACAAACTGATCCTGATGTTATGTACATATACAGATTTGTGATATAACATTAGCTAAAGATGGAGAAAAGATTCTCCATTCTTTATGTGTTATCTAGTAAAATTTGAGCCCTAACATTTAATGGAGTAATTTACTGTATGAGTGGCAATGTAAGAAATCCATATTCTGTTGACAGTGATGTGGATTCTTATCACAAAGCAGTGGCTAATTTTGTGACCATGTATCACAGGATGCATATCACTGAGTTGTGTGCAGTTACACTAATTGATTGACTGATTGATTGACTGCCTGTATGACCAAGTGATTTTCATCTTGTAGACTTTCATTTAATCAGACTCAAAGAGGTTTAACTGAATAGTATTTAACAAAAAACAAGACTAAGAGCTTTTAGCTATGCTAGCAGCTACATACGTTGTTAAACGCAGTGGTGCTTTAAACTAAATGCTAGCATGAACATGTTAACATGCTCAAAATGACAATGCTAACAAGCTGATGTTTAGCAGGTATAATATTTACTATGTTCACCATACCTAGGTTTAGTATTTATGCATGCTAACAACTTTTAAGTAGCTGTACCTCACAGCTAGGGCTGATGGGAATATCATTAATTATGCACATAATGGAACTAAAGTTTTTTTTTGTTGTACCACAGAAATGATCTCATGACCCCTTGTGGTGATCTTGATAGTGATCCTGCTTTAAGATTTAATGAACAGAACTTAAGTTGTGAGAAATTTAGGCGAATACAAATTTCCTTTTTTATTTTGTTTAATTCAAAGGATTATGAGAGGGACGAAGAGTTGGAAGCATCCAAACTTTCATAAGAAAACGTAATAAATATATTCTGTCTGACTGTTTTAATGGTCTCGTGACCTCTCAGATTTATCAAGGGGCCCCCTCTACATTCATATAAACCCCTGCTACTCTGCATCTACTCCCCACAGGAGTTAACTTGAGTGGCAACAGCCAGCAAATGGCTGAACAGACGAGGAAAACAGCTCCACCTACAGAGAGTCATCTATAAAAAATTCAGGTATCACAGCAACAAGTATCTCTTGGAAATGTGGAACAAAAACATTACAGCAAGAGCACCAACTAAGATCATTAGTCTAATCTGTCAGTTCAGGTTTGTGTGTTTAAGGGTGTGTGTGTTATGCGCATTCATCTGTATACACGTGTATGAGAATGCTTTGTGTGTATTCACCCAGTGCAGTTGACCAATGCAGATTTTAGCAGCCAATAGGGGCAATGAGGGGTCCTCTGGTCTCATCCTGGCACATTCTTTAAATACAGACACAGCACCAACTCCCTGGAACACACACACACACACACACACACACACACACACATACATATATATGGGTCATTGACAAATTATGATTCATGTGCACACAGCAGTCATTTATCATGCAGTCACAGATGACATGGATCACTTTTAAGTAAGTGTATCAAACACACATCAGGCTGTCCTTTCACAGTCCTAATAGACCCATTTAGACACACAGTCACTTAATACATGTAGGCCAATCATTAATGGACCACATGCATGCGCACACACACACTCACATACACGCACACTCACATACACACACAAACCCAGCAGGCTCTAAATAGAAGCGGATCTGACGACACTGAGGCGGCCCCTTCTCCTTCTAGGGAGCAGCCTATTTCGAGAGCTCTCCATTGATCTGCAGTGTCACTTTATCCTGCAACCCAGATCAATTTTTCTGTCACACACACAGGGATACACATGTAGGCATACACACACTGAGGGAGAAAAAGGCAAAATGAGAGAGACAAAGAGAGGCTTATAAGACTATTTTAGCTCCTTCTGAGGACTCCCATTTGAAGAATGTTCAGTCTTTCAAACATGACAAAAATGTTTCGCTTTAATGTGGCCACAAATAAATTCAATAGTTTTTTGGAATAGTTTCAGATATTTTTCGAGTGGCAGATGATTTTGGGGATGCCATGAAGGACTTAATTGAGACTGGAAAGGTAGTTCAATGCCTTCTATGTGTACCTTTGTGCAATTAATTTACTTGGCACTTTAACTGTGCAGATCGAGTTAAATGCCACCCATCTGCTTCTCTCAGACTAGATAGTTATCCATGAACACTATTTGTCCCCTGTCTGGACATGTTGCAGCACCAGAAGTGCCGCAGCGTACAGGACAGAGGTATGGCAGAAGATGGATGTCTCCTCTGGGTGTGGTGTGGTGTGTGTGAGCACTGTTGGTGATATTTAAGGAGAAATGAGCTCACCTTCCCGGCCGCCATGAGTGACAGGCCCAACTGGTGCCAGAGGTGGAACTCGTTGAATGAAAACTTCATGGCTCGCTCCAGACACTGCGATAATAAATGAAAATTATACAAATCATATTGTGGGAAGTGTAGGTACATGTCAAGGCAGAGAGTCTGACCAGGTAACCCCAACCTGACCCAAAAAAAAAAGGAACGGAGACAGAAAATGCGAACAAACTGTATGCCCTTAATAGTCCCAAATCAGGAAAGCTTGTATTAGGAACATTACATTTATTCACTGAAATGAATGGCCACTCTTCTTGGCTACATTTTCTCTAGCTTGAAATGACTGTCAGTCACCACTCACCACCCACTCAGCGCTGTTTCACTACATAATAATGTGATTGATGTGCATGTGGACGAGCAGAGGATGGCGTGGTGTGCCGCTCAGTCAGATGTTGTCAGTCATGCAGAAAAGAGCTAAACCAAGAAAAAAAAAAGCTCTGCCTAATGTTCTGATTAATTAATGTGCACTTATCAGACCGGCTGCTGACCATTTAACGTGCAGACAAAGATGTCCTGCTGCAAAGAGCTCAACATATCCACCAGTGTGGGATCTGATTAACTGAGAGTGTCGAATATGCAGCTAATTGTATCAGTGCACAGACTGTGGGTTTCTCCTTTAATGGCAAAATGAATGAACAAAGCTGAGTTTCAATCAAAAATACAGTTACATTTGTAAAGTGTACTATTATGAACTTGTAATAGTCACTGCTGCTGCTTCATATGTCATAGTGCTGACTTCTGTTAACCATGCTAAATCAAGCTCTGCACATATCAAATCCCAGTTTAACTCGTGTTTAAGGGTTTGATATACAGAGCTGGAACTGAGGCTCAGAGAAATTAGGATGCAGGTAGCAGAAAACATCCAATAGCCAGTGGTATATAAAACACCAAGTCAACTATATAAAAACATATCAATACTTCAATTTCACCACACTCAAATGAAAAAAAAAAAGTGACAGCTATACTAATTCAGTTCTACATTACTTCTTTCTGGGCCTGCAATGGAAAATTAAAGCCCAGGTAACTTTTGAATAAATGCTAATTGACATCACACTAGCCAATCAGACCAATCAGAGCTGAGCAAATAGGTGGACACAGCTGCACTAACCCCTGATGATCACCACCAATACCTGATATGATCTGAAAGTGTCTGTAAGAGTCTACAGCTTCATTTACTTTGTCACAGCATTTGCTTTTAGCTAAGTAAAAGCTAACTTGCTTGCAATGATAATGCTAAAAAAAAAAGCTTATATTCAGCAGATAATCATGTTAGCCCTGTGGGTAAAAACATCAGCAATATAACATTAGCTAGTTTACACTAACATTAAGTACAGATGGTGCAGATAGTGATGCTTTTTGTGGATATATTTTCATTAACCAAAGAATTTAATGATTAAACATTTTGACCTGATGATGGCACTAGATTGCTTTATTTATTACAATTACCTGTAGTTAACATGAATTTGATGGTGTTTTACTCAATAACTGTGAAGATATTTCATTCGACAGCATAAATGACAACCTCAGGATGGCGCTAGATGAAAGGTCAAGAGTTTACTAATGGCTTTACTAAGGACCTTGAATATCTTTACTTGATTTCATGGCTATCCATCTAAAAAGTATGTTCCAAAGTGGTCCACCCAGTGATGGACACTGCTTTTCCTGGACCCATGCTGTCAGCATAGCTAAAATGACCTCTTCATAGAGCAGCTACTTACACATTAATGCACCAGTAATATTAATTCAGTAATGTAACATATATAATAATATATGCCTCTGACGCAGGAGGTGGAATGTAATTTAATTAAATAATTTTTTTAAATGCAGAACATATTACTGGTAATAGAATAATTTTATACTGCGGTACAACTGCAGTCACTTTCCAGCAGCATTTACATATTTTTTAAATCATTGCTATTAGTTGATTCTACAATTTTTCAATAAAAGCCATGCATACTCAAACACATATAAAAAAAAATGATATTAGGATCAGTTCTTGCTGCAGATGCTGTTTGGATTGATTAATGCTTTTGTATGTCTGTAATCAATCAATGTAAATCTTGCTCATCACATCAGAGATGGATGACACCAACTAGCTGAAATCTAATTTTTAATAATGGCACATACTGGCCTCATATGTCAGTATCGTACTTGTCCTCTGGTCTGGGTAGATCTACCTCAGGGTGTATGAGTGTGTGCGGTCCTCCTCATAAGATGACTGATTCTATCTATGAATCAGTCAGACAGGTGGACAAACCTAATTTCAGATGACCCATCTAACCTCCGCCTTCCCAACTTCCCACATCTGGTAAGAGGTCACATAAGGGCCGTTGTAAAAGAGCTTGTAAAAAATTGAGAAACTGGAGGAGGATTTTGGAGCAAGATTTTAAAAGAATAAAGAAGTATTATAAAAAAGACAGAGTGAGGGGGTTGCTGAGAGATAGGAAAAGACTGAGAGACAGAAGAAAGAGAGAAGAGACACATAATCCCCTCGCTCAAAGTGATAAGGACATTCATTAAAAAGTTTGGCAAAGGAAAAGCTCTTTTGCTCCCCTCCTCTCAGACCTCCAGCATAGAGAGTGTGTCTCTGTGTTGTTTTTTTTTTTTTTTTTATGCAGTACCTCAGAAAGCATGGCATACTGCCCCCTCCTGGCCATGCCGATGGTGAGCAGGTCGTAGACAGAGGTGGCATCCTGCAGACTGGCCTGGCGAGCTTCAGCCTGGTCTGGCAGACGACTGATCACCGCCTCGTTGCTGGCCTGGACCGACAGAGATGCTGAGTGAGGAAGAGGAGGAGGAAAATGGAGAAAGAGGAGGAAAAACTAAGGAAGGGGAAAGGAGGTGAGACTGATGGTCTCAGCAGAAAGACCCTCTGCTACAGGTACAGGTGTCTATTCCTTGTATGTGTTTCGAAAGCCGAAAAGAGCTGAGAATGTGAAGTTTAAGGGGATTATTAGAGAAGGCAGTGTGTGTGTGCGAGTGTGTGTGTGTGTCTCAGTTTCTCACCATGGACTCTGTGATGAGCAGCAGCAACACAGCCTCCTCCACCACGTCCTGGGGACAGAAGCAACTGCCAGGACACAGGAAACAGGAAATAGTACCAATAACAGGATGTCTATCCCTAACACACACACGCACATGCACGCACACACACAGCTTGTTCAGAGGTAGATGGTCAGATTGCTGGGAGTGTCTAGTTTCTGTCTCAATTGTGGTGCTGTAACACAACACGGACCACCGCGGGTGTATCACCACACAGCACTATCTCAGATGTCTCACACACACACACACAAGCAGACACACCGGCTCCTTTATTTCTTCCTTTTCTACCTCTCCATCCCTCTCAGTAACTGTTTCTATGCTTTTCTGCCCTCTTGTCAGCTTCATGTCCTATAAGAGGACACACTCATCAAACACCATTGTGGCCTTTTTCAAAAAAAAGGTAACTGATGACAAAACTATGAACAATACTGAAGTACAGCTTTTCCTCTCAGTGAAATCTCCTATTCCTACTCTTCTTCTAATCTCAGACATGGATTTAGATCTTTACTTTTGATAGTGTGGGCAGGATTAGTCATGTGGCAGTGACTAAGTACAGCTTGCAGGGCCTGAGCAACGAGCACAGGATCCCTGCAATGAGGAAAATGCAGAAACGAGGCAACAAAAAGTTCATACAGTTTAGACTGCAGGTGCAGATAGCCAGTGTGTCACGACAGTACTGTGAAACGCCTTTTAAAACTTTGTGAATATGTCAGTTTTTTTGTCATTTTATGTTACAGCGTGGGACTTTATTTTAGGACATTCGGTGTCATGTTGAACTTTGCTATGTTGTGCTGTTTGGTGAGATTATGTCATGTTATGCTGTCATGTGGTTCTATGGTATTTCATGCTCTGTCCTGTTATGTAATGTAATGTCCTGCTACTTCATGTCATGTCATGTTATGTTGTGTCCTGTTATGTTACTGAATTTTGTATTTTGTTTTCCATGTAAAAAGATGCAGCTTAAGCAACAGTTTAGAAAAGGTTCAGCTATTCTAGAACTTAACAGATTTTAAATGCAGCTGTGTTTGACCCCCCCCCCCCACCGCCAAATAAAGAGAAATAAAGGTCAAGGATTTTAGATTTCAGATTACTGTTATCTTAGTTCAGCTGACCGCAACACTAACTGCACAGAAAAACTTTTGAAAAAGCATATGACCTCTTCTCAGTGTGTGCTTTATCATTCATACTCTAGCACTCTCTAAACATGTATTTTTTAACCTTTATTTAAAGCATACATGCTCTTTTGCAAACTGCTTTAAGCTGTTCTAAACCTTCGTTCACTGCATTGTTTTGATACAGTGTTGTGTTTGTATTTTCTACATTATCCTTTGTCAAAATGTACTTTAGGCAAGCAGGTCTGTCCCTGTTTAACCCAAATATAGTGCTTTTTTAATCTTTGATATATGTCTTTCTCAAATACTGTACAATTATTTACACATTAAATCTCTTGTGGACATTCTATGAACATTCACAGGTTTTCTAAAGATGCATAATTTGTTTTGTTTTTCTGTGTAAGAGGACATTTCTAGACCACACTGATTAGAGGAGGAGGAATGTGTGAAACAATTTCAGTGTGTTGTTGGATTCTTCACATCCAATGAATGAACATTCTCCATGTGAAAGGATGTCCTTTTACTTTGTTAGCTGAAAATGACTCATGGTCTTTAGTACAAAAAAACACTTGGACAAAGAGAATTTTCACCAAGTGTCAGGTGTTATAGTTGTTAGTAGGAAATAATCTTGGACAAAGCTGATGACAAATGGAGTGATAGTGCAACTTTGACAAAGAAAAATGACACCTAAAGATGACTGCTGTGGCTACACTTTTTCAGAAGTTGATAGCAAAAAACAATCAGTAAAATAAATGAAAAGACACCGGAGCAAAACAAACAATACAAACTTGTCAGTGCTGTAGCGTTGCGGTGGTTTAACAGTGGGGTAGATGGCGTCCTTCGAGGCTGCGGCTCCCTCTCTGCGGAGCCACGCTGAGGGTGGGGGGCCCAGCGGGGGCCAGTAGCTGTCCTCACTCACAGAGCTCAGTAGCACCTCTGCTAGCTTCCTTGCTGCAGACTGGGAGAAAAACCACAACATACATGAATGGAATACTGCAGATTCTGTGTGGATGAGCACATATAAGAGAGTACTTCAGTTAGAATAATGTTAACAGTGACATTATTGATATTTTTAACTTATCATACTATACAAATATGAACTGAGGAGAGTTTATGAGAGCATTGAAGCTACAAAAATGTTTCCAACTGCCTATCATCTGTATATCACATAGACACAAGCAGATTGGTGTACCATGTATTAATCATTCATTGTATTTACTGTAGATTTTTATATATTTATGCTTGATTAACATGACTGCTGGGTTCACTGGTTTAAACTGTTAGAGTATAGTAGCTGATCTCCACTTGAGTGCACTGATACACTATATGGTAGTTAGTTTGCAGCGCAGACTGCAGCAACTTTGTAAGTGATTGGGTTCGAGTGTGTGAGTGTGTGAATGTGTGTGTATGTGTGTTTGTGACGCCTCACCTTCCTGAAGCTCTGAGACCCTCGTGATTCCACCACCTTAAGCACCCTACGCAGTTGGTGAGCACCCTGCGCAAGATGACTAACATACACACACACACACACACACACAGTAGGCGTATATCAGTGTGATGTATATGTTGTGAAGGTGTAACATTGGAAATATAAATATCCAGAAAAGAGGCTGACAGAGTGATAAGAGAACTTAGTGAACAACTGCACTGATGTTCTGACTTTACACTGCTTCTCACGTCACTGCTCGTCTGATATCTGGAGGTCTTCTAAAATAACTGCAGAAATTTATGCAGTTTTCAGGTGTTTCTAATGTTATGTTCACCCTATTTACATCAATTATGTTAGAGATATATGCTAGAAAAGAGTGAAAAAAAAACTATGCAATTAAACCAGCAGCTTGCTAAAACAGTTTTTGACACAAACTGCATTATAACCTTCAGGACAACAGATTTACAACAGGACTGTGTAACTTTTAGTTTGTTCAAATACTACCTTGAGTCTCTGATATTTAGAGCAACACTGACACCTGCTGGTCACCAATTAAAATGCATCACTGCAGCACTGAGGTCAAGTGGTGCTTAAAAGCGTTTCCTTGACTTTTTCTCCTTCACACTTTCTTAAACAGAACCACATGAAAAATCTCAGTGTTCCTTCAGTCACTGCCATGGCTGAATGAGCAAACTGCAGCCATTAAAAAACACACTGCATCACCAGATACAAAGGGCCGACAAACAACTCCATAACAAAAATCAATTTGCAGAGATGGGTCATTTGACTGTTCTTTAAAAAGTTACCCAATATAAAGAAGCACTCGTATTTGCATGGTTTACAGAGCAACACAGGGACAAAAAGATACTGTCTGTGTGTTGAAATGTACGCAGGTTTGGAAGACTCACCCCCTGTGCAGCAGGCAAAGGTAAGCACTCTGTAATGCAGCCTGCAGGAAATAACCCAGGTCAATGTCTGTGGATGGGGGGAGCAGGCTGGCTTTGGCTGTCTTGGA